>KN474252.1:64429-81039 GCA_000787095.1 Periophthalmodon schlosseri | reverse complement strand
TGCTGAGGGAAAATGCATCAAAGCGCCTGACTTAAGGCTATAATTAGCCATGGCGTTTGAAACAGGGGGAGGATGAGTCTTTAGAGAAATTCTATTGTTTATTTATATATTTATAGTATGTGTGATTACTTTTACATCTTAATGAGGACATTACCAGTCACAGCTGCAACTTTGTTATTTGTTACTTTGTCTTTGTGTTATGGGTTTAACTTTATGCTTTGTAAACCGTAACCACTTTGTTACAGTACAGTGATTGTATGCATATTCTACTGTGAACCACTATCCATCCCTTGTAAAGAGAACTTTCTAATGCCAAAAAAAGCGCTCTTTCTCAGTTCTACTCTATTCTGCTTATTTCTGTAGAGGCCAAAATCATAATAACATTTGCCTTGCAGGGCAGATTTAACCAACAGAAAGTTAGAAAAACAATGAAACAGTCATTGGTTTGGTCAATAAAAGACAGATCAGATTAACCGCCATTCACAGCTGGCCTCATAACATAACTGCCTCTGTCATTTTTTGGGCAAGTTAAGTTTCATTCTACTTTCCAGACTCTGATGCATATAGGTATCATTGGCTCCATCCTTGGCCAATCAGAAAGATTTTTTACAGCCAAAAAAACACAGACCGCCTTAGTCATCATCTTGACTCAGCAGTTTCTTTTTCAATTTTCCCAAAAACCTTGAAACATGACTTAGGCAATTATACTAGGAGACTACTGATATTTGGTGGTTTGCGAGGCTAATGCAAGCGCCTGTATGAGTAAGGCTTTGTCGTGAAATAATCTTTGGTGCCGTGAAATCCACAAGCGAAAACCATTACAAAACATTAGTCTTTTTTCAGTTTGAAGTATATATTTACACAAACCGCTTCCTGGGCCAACTCTAATGTGAAACTGTTCTTTAACTAAACAAAGGGACATACTTTTTGATTCCAAGCAATCACCATAGCGTTTACTCTGGCTTCTCTGCACTGTACCTCATCACAACAAGCAGCACAGAAAGTCATTTGTGTGTGTTGGCCCACGGTTTGCTGTCTCGAACTTGGACCAACGGTACAACCATAACTGTCAAACATCCAGCCATTGACTATGATGTTATATTTCATGTTTAGTTTGCAAATAATTGTCATCTGCAATATGTCAGGCCAGAAAACCAAATGAGAAGTTTGAGAAAAACCACACAGCCACATCTGAGAAATGCGATGGCTATAATGCTATTGAGCTTAATTTAAACCAAGTTCACAAACAATGTCCAGAATGGATAATCAGTAATAGTCTGTGGAGCTGGGTATATCTCTATGAAGTGCAAATGAGTTTTCTGCTTCAAAGGAGCAGAGATGGCAGCAGAAACTGGTGACCTCAACGGTGGCCAAGGGAAATTGCTGGGTTTGCTCCCATACCCGCTGCTAAGAATGGACAACAGACTCTGGTTTGAAAACATCGTACTGCCACAGGAGAACGGAGGACAGTTACTTGGAACTTTATGATGAAGACAGTACTCAGTGTCACTTCATCATTTATATTTACAGGTGGGTACAACAGCCAAAAGCTGTAAAAGTAGTAATCTAACAATTTGAGAATGGAAGTAGTGCTACGCATATGAACTGTGTATTGAGAACATTTTTTTGACTTCTGAGTTCTTGTTTATGATTTTGAGGCAGTGTAATTTGATGGGCAGTATGCAAAATGATGTAGGATTGTATTTTTTACAAAGAGTAGAGTAGATCATAATAATTTTCTTGGTAAATGTTATGTGCAAGAAACACACACTTTAAGCTTTTGTCACTGATAGACTTAGAACTATATACTTGAAAGTAATACTGTCTTGAACATATAGATGGTGCCATAAATGTCACCCACTTATAATCACTGCTACCATTCAATCATCAGTTCAAGTCACATAGATGATATGGGCTAAAACTACAGCTGCTTTGCTCATATGATATTCATTTCAATCCAAGCCACCCAAATACAAGGACAAAATGCAAATGAGGATTCACTCAGCAAAACTGAGGAACACCCAAATCTTCAAACCACTGATGGTGAACTGTGCCATCAGTAGTGTTCTGATGGATTTTTAGCATGATTCTACAGCTACACTAAGGCTGATCAGCGACAACTCCAACGGGTTTTAAAAAAATGAGGTGAAAATCATGGGACTACTCTCCCGGACATCAGTACCATTTACACCAGGGGTGTCAAACTCATTTTCACTGAGGGCCACATCAGCCCTCAAAGGACCAGATGTAACTGTAAGGCAGTACAAATGTAACAAAATGTCACCAAATGTAACGTATTACAAATATTACATATGCATTTGCACAAACGTAAAAAATATGTCTGTGTAACTGATAAATATGTCTGTGTATCTCCTGATAAACTGACATTTTAAAAAGTCTATATCTGGTCATGGCACACCTGCCCACAGATCTTCAGCACTGCTTCAAAAACGCACCTTCTGAAAAAGACTCAGCCACATTAAAGCTAGTTTCACTGCAGCCTGGTTTTTGGTTGTGGCTTTTGTGAACATATTCTGCTGTGACTGCAGTTTGCCTTTTAATTCTTGGACCATTTGTTGTTTTTCTTGAAGGCTGATGCTTGGTGTCAAAATGCCCATGTAGATTGTACTCTATGACAACTGACACCGCCTCATAACACAAACAACATAGTTTCTCCTCAAAGCACAAACATGTATTCGCCTTCCCACCTTTTTTGTGACTGTCCATCTGCATCAATTTTCCTCTTCCTGGACATTTTGGGATCATTATTTGTAAATATTTCTCATTCCACTCGGGAAAATCTCATTAATTTATGGTCAATGCACACATTAAAATGACATTTTAAAATGACAGTCATACGTTTTAATTTACCTTCTCGCAGGCCACAAAAATGACGTGGTGAGCCACATTTAGACACGTGATCTATACCATCTGAGGAGAGGGCACAACATCCTGTATGACGGCGCCACCCTGCTCATCATCTCTAGAAGATACAGGTCCACACAGGCCGGAACAACCAGACTTACCAACAGCTGCATGTTTTCGCCAGACCCTCTGCAGGTTTTTGATAATAATTATTATAATGTTATAATAGATGACAGTAGCCTATGTTTACATAATTATATCTGAGCATTTGTTAAATTAGATTAATTTATTTGAAAGGGGACAGAACACAAGATTAAACACAAGTAAAAAAAAGCTAGTACAATAACAATGAACTGGGCATTGCAGTGTTGCATAATTACTTAAAACTGCACATATCTGACACTCCTCTCTGTGATATATATGATATATGATGTACCCTTTATGCTGCTGCTAAGACTGTTACTGTTTGTCACTATTGTGCTAATGTTTAGACAGCGGTATTGCACTTTATCATCACTATGCAGTGATGCTCTAAATTGTGTTGTTTGTTATTGAATATTGACAAGTATAACCATACATTTTTGTACTTTCTTCCTCCTTGACCTGCTCTTGTAATGATCTTATTTGTACTTAATGTTAGACTTATGATGTACTCAGAAATGTGTGCACTTGGTCTTTGTTTAAATCTCACTCTTAAGATAATGCAGCTCCAATCACTTGTCTTTTGTGTTTGTCCTCTTAAACACTTCTTCATTCAGTCACCTCTAAATGCTGTCCTTAAGCTCCCAAACTCTGACCTCCCATTATCCACTGTCCACAGCCCAGACAAAGAAGAGAACCAGGCCTTCAAAGTCTGATCCACCACCCATCTCAATAATTAAAACTGTTTGTATTTCAAAAAGAATATTTAATTCATATCAAAACAACCCATATGAGAAGCACAATGGACAGCTTTGTATCTACGATGAGAAAAATGGAAAAAATTGATTGCATTTTAGGATTCAAAGGCAAAAAGGCAATACAAGCCCAATTAATATTGACACAGCGGATCAGGGAGGCAAACAATTGTGTTATTGTTGTATTGTGTAGATCAAAGAGGATTTTAATAAGGACATTAAAAAATAGATCTGAAAATTCACTTGGATATTCCACAAACAAATCAATACAGGATGTGCACCGTTCATTGGTCTTTTATTGCAGCTCAGTAGGTACCACCGCGTAATGAACAACAAGAGCACAGGCCGTGGGGGTCCTGCTGTGTTCAAAGTCGCTCATATGTAATGTTCTGCATAATTGAAATAAAGGTAGAGTTCTCTGTAGCTTCGAGGCTCCCAGGCTACTGCTGTTGTCTGGGAGAAAGACGCAATGCTCAGGTAGGAGGCAGCTGGACTTCCATTAAACAATAAAGGTCACAATAGCTCTACAGTGCCATGGCGCCTAGATGTAGAGCTCACAATCAAGAACACAATCTGTCAAGAACTCAACAGGAGTCTCAGAGATGGAGGATCGGCACTGCTGGACTGGTGTATGGACGTATGTGTTCACGTCAGATTTGATTTAAAAATCAGGAGACAGACAGTGAGTGAGGTGTAATGATGTAGTGCAGCGGTTCTCATACTTATAACTTTTGAGTGCGCATTTAACCTCAGTTACAGATGTATAGAATGGGAGAGTACTGAGGATGACTCTGTTGCTTTGTGGAGAGAGAGTGCTTTTATAGGAATGGCTTGAGAGGTTATTGGTCGAGTGGCAAAGGGAACATGTTGTACTGGGCTGACAGTGACAGAGGATGTTGAATTGGGACGACCATTGTGCCATGGTTTAAATGGTTTACTCATTGTGAAATAAAAAAAAAAAATAATAATAATCTTAGGAAACGGAACTATAATTTTCAGCCTGTGAGCACCTTGTTTCGGCCTGTACAGACATCATGTAATATGTTGTTAAAGTCACAAATAATTTGATATGGACTGCACAAAGTGGTCTTGGAGAAAACCCTGTATTTGGTGCTCATGATGTCCAGCCC
Source organism: Periophthalmodon schlosseri (assembly GCA_000787095.1). Taxonomy (NCBI): domain Eukaryota; kingdom Metazoa; phylum Chordata; class Actinopteri; order Gobiiformes; family Gobiidae; genus Periophthalmodon; species Periophthalmodon schlosseri. The sequence continues at coordinate 76,148 of KN474252.1, read as the reverse complement.
TGGCTACTGTGTGATAGAAATAATGGAAATACTCTATGCTGCCACATATGTTATTTATCTGTAACATATTCAGTGCAGATTAATCAATGAACTCATAATTTAAGATTGAAAACTTGGAACTATAACACCTTCACCGAGGTCTTTGACATTGCTTTTCTGTCTTTTCTCTTTTTGTGGTTTAGGACACAATCTAGTTTTAGACATTTCATGTTTATTTATTAATTACTGGTTTATGTAGCCCTAAACCTATACTGTCCTTTTGTTGGAACATTTAGTAACACTTGATCAGGCATAAGCTCCCTTGTCTTTGACCATCAGCCTACTTTATTTTGCTGCAATATTAATGTGCAGTAGGCCTCTAAGCTGGGCAGGCTAAAAGCCCCTTCTGAACCCCACATTGGAGAGGGGAGGGTCACCCCACTAGACCCCACTGGGACTGAGAGCTAAATACAATGAAGCTCAAGATCCATTAATAATACTGGGTAGAAAAGATGTATGGGGAGAGGACTCTGACAATTGTCTTTAAGTACTATCTTATGGAGTATCACAGAGTCCACCGGTTTGAAGTATTTAGTAATTAGCATCTTAGATATCCCATACAAATGTGCAATGTTGTGAAAGTCATAAGAATAACATAACCCCATATTATGCCTTACTCAATTGTTTATGCTATTTTCTACCATTTATGTAACTTCATTTTAATTTCCATTTAGACATGGATCAAGTAGCTATAAATATAATTCAGAGTTTCTAACAGAGTTTAGTGGGCATAAAAAGTTATGAGTTAATAGCTGCACTGTTATGTTGCTGACTTAACCAAACTTTTGATTGGATGATAATAAGTTGGACATGCACTCATATCCATGTATACCCACAGTATTTCCTCACTCTGCGCACCTTCCTGCGGCTCTCATCACTATTGTGCACAGCAGTATATAATAAACCTAGTTTGAAGTACATTAACCTGGCTCACAACAATGGTAATGTGCACCCTGAGGGGGATGCAAGCATTATTGACTTCCTGTTCCTGCAATGCTTTTCTCCTAACTGTTACCTGAACTCACTTAAAGTTTGCTGGCTCATGTTCAACAATCAAAGATGAAAAACAGACTAGAATGATTACAAGCTGAACGAAGTTACAAGTTGAGTGAAGCTATCAGTAATGAGAGGCTGGATGTGTAATATGATTGCATTGATGTAATGATGACTTTGCCATGTCAGAACAACCGTTTTGTTTTGGTAGCAGACACCATACAAAAAGAAGGATGATTTTTACTCACATTATTGCATTTGACAAAAAAAACAAAAAAAAAAAAAAGCAAAAAACAAAACAAACAAAACAAAAACAAAAACTTCTACTACTACTACTTTTTGCATAGTGTGCCCATATGATAAGCTTTTGCTCTGGGAAATGTGCACCAAACTGTCTAAAATACTGATACAATGTACATAAAGGGCAGTCTAACATAAACATGTAACAATATGATGACACATTTTTCATATTCATATTATGACAAAGATTACATTCCACACAGACAATCTGCAACACCATTGCAAGCTGTTTTACATTTTAAAACAAACATCGGAATCTTAAAATCAATCCTAAATGTGACAGGGAGCCAGTGGAGGGACACCAGTACAGGAAATGCAATGGCGAGTAACACTAACAATTTCAAAGTGCCAGATTTGGGACTTAAACCAGCAACCCTCAAAGGCATGTGGTAGCTACTACACTACTGCTTACACAGTAGATCCTGGATTGCTGGAGCTGTTGGATTCAAGTTGGTTTCTGTGCTCACCCAGTCAGTTAAACAAGTGTCAGCTGTGAAGTTTAAATATGGTAACAGCTTTAAAGCTTTAAAGTTTAAAGTCAAATTAAATGGTATGTAAGAGGCACCATCCGCTGGTTATTTGTGTATGCTGAATAAGGTGCCCTGTAGATACATTCAAGTCTGTGGCAAAATATTATTTTTATTTTAATTAATAGTTAAAGTTACATCTGTTGTATTTTCACATATCACCACTAGATGCTATCTACATTAGTTCTTGTCTGATAGTGCGCTAGTTTTAGCCTGACAGAAGAAGACCAAAGAGCACAGGTGAACGAAGGCCATGTGAGGGGGGGGTGGACAGGTTTCACATCTTATAAATCTTATAATCTTGAGATGATAACTTTAAAGATGTGAAAAGTAATAGCAATCTTGGGTCAGTCCAAACGTAAGAGAGGTCAAATTTTCAGTCGAAGGGTGAAAGACGAAAATGGATAAAGAAGCTAAAATACAAGCGCAACTAAATACAATCACAATCATTATAAAGGATCACTTTTTTATAGGACAGAAAATGCCTACAATAAATATAAATACAAATCCTATGTAGTGTTTTTAATTTTAAGTCATCTTATCAAACTGACTGTGCTGCTACTATTTTAGAGACCATCTAGTAATCTAGTTGTTTTTTCCCTATTTAATTAAGCTATAGAAACTCATTCCTCTCTGGCCTGCTCTCCCTCCACATTGACTCATGACGATGCCTGCATTCCCACTCCTCATCCCATTTGCTCCTGCCTGTGTTAACAGAAAAACCCTCATTTGTCTTGTATTGTTGAAATTTTTATTAATAGCAATTTATGTCATTCAGGCGTGGCCTCTCTGTAGAAAACGGAAAACATTTGGGGCTTGTACAAATCTATCACTCAACTTGTCAAAAAAATTTGTTCTCATGCATCATACATTGGCCCCAGCGTCTGCGGGTGGAGAGGTGGGATCCGGCTGGCTCTAAAACAGAGCACAATGTTCGGTGAAATCATAAACAAATGATTTATTTAAGCGGGCAAAGTGTTATTTACTCCAGTCTCCTCTTCCTCTATCCGGGCGGGCACACTGTTGGTTCAGCACATTTAGGGGCTGGGAGCATTAGCAGAGGAAACACAAACACTCCTGACAGGAAGCTCTACCCTGTCATGTAAAGGAAGAAATAGGTAGGCACAAACAACTAAGCGGACAAATTACACCCATGTGCTGCGGAAAGTGAAGCATTCTGGGCGTGCAAATGTGCTAAAGGCGGCAGAAATGGTGTAAACACTGTGCCTAATGCTCCGGTGGTGTACTGCTGTTGTTAAATAAAAGGATTGTAAAAATGCATCACGTTCATATGAGGCTGCTGTCTGACTGTTATCCTATTGACTACTGCAGTGACTGAACGCCGATTCTATTGATAAAGGACAAAGGTGGTAATCAGCATTATCTACAACGGGGCCTAGAATGTCAAGACATAATGTGCAGACTAACGGGATGGTCATTTCAGTGTGGGTGTGTAACTTTAAAACAATACATTGCATTCTGAATTTACTTGCTTTTATAAGGGCAAGATAGATAGAGAGAACTCTAACCAGCCAGCTCAGTTCTTGTTATCTTGTTCAGAGGTATAATACTCCCTACAACGGAAGCATAGCCAGAGTTGACAGGCTACCACTACGTCTTGAGGGGTCCCGGGTCCCGTACTGATGGTAAATAAACTTCCCCTGCCTTAGAACTCCAGCCTCTTGCCTCTCATTACCACTCCAGTTTATTCTTCAGCAGTTGGGTCTTGAACTCTGTGGAGTAGCCATGTAAATCTTTCTTCTGCTTGAGTCGGATCCTGTTTTGCAAATTGTTAGCCTCACAGCATAAAAGTCATTTTTCAAGGTTTTTGGAAAAATACAACTGCCGATGTCAATAAGATGACAAGACAGTTTGTGGTTTTTAAGTGTAAAAATCATTCTGATTGGCTGAGGATGGAAACAATGACACCTATAGATGCAGCAGTGTCTGGAGAATAGAATCAATTTGGCCCAAAAAATAGACTTGGGCAGTTATGCAATGAGGCCAGCAAAGTGTTGACTTGCAGCGCTTGTAGATGTAGTGCTTAACAGTGAACATTTGAGTTTTAAGTTGATATTGTTTAACTGAATTATTTATTTCTCTCTCTCACTTAGCAATGGAGATGAGCATTGCTTCACTCCGGTTTCTTATTATACAATTAAACTCTTATTCTCCTTCACTTCTGAAATTTAGATTTACATTGGGAAAGCTACAAATGAGTTGAAATGAGAAACAAAAATCTGTGAACACTGCCCTGGTCAACCACAAACTCCAGTGCTTTGAAAGTACTCGGCTCCCCTCTGCTCTGCTCTATAAAAAATGTGTTCCAATAGCTGCGGGACAGGAAGACCAAGAGAAAAGCAGACGGTACAGGGGTTTGAGAAGCAGCGGCGGGGTGGGGGTGCTGTGGTCCTGGCCTGAGTCCGAGCCTTCTGCTGCCCTGGTGTGTCTCCTGGAGCAGCCCCACATGCTCAGCACAAAGGTGAAGGGGAAACAGGTCAGCACACTGCTTTTCTTCTCTCCTCTACTGTCCCTCCACCCTACACCTCACAAAAATTACCCTTCATTTCAATAAATGGAATAGTTACAATCTTTTTTGGCTGGCTTGGATGAGTTAGCCTTATTTGTAATGATTTATGTCTTATTCAGTTTCAAGGTTTTTATTTGAAGCAATGTAGTGGGAGCTTATCTCAGCTGCTTTGGGCCTGAAACACAGCATGGCAATGTTCACATGTAGTTACAGGAGTAAATCAACTACCAGTGGTGCTAAAGATTACCTGACGATAACATGATAATATGAGGATATGGATACTGCAGGTCTTCTATGGAATCAAAGTCACAGCCTGTGTGTAAAACAGTTAAGGTTACACTTTATTGTCTTCTTAGGAAAAAAATGCATTTGACCCATCCTTCAATGCCGCTGAGGTAACCTGACAGGAGTAGTGGGTGCCACAGTTCAGCATCAAGGACCCATCTCCAGATCTGGAGCTGTAGCCTTGGTCAAGACTTAACTGGAGGATTTTACCTTGTGTGCAAGTTTTGGATGTCACTTCGCACTCGCCAAAATTCCAAACTGTTTGGGTCACTTTTGGGGTAATTCCCATTTGTGGATAACTGAACACAGTCAGAAAGGGGTTTTGTTTTAATGAAGAGTTCCTGTGAGTATGTTGTTATTTATTTCTGTATTTGCGCACACACATCAGATTATCTAACACAGACATATGTCTTGTTATTAACCTTTACCTGTCCTACCTTGACAACACATTTTCAGGTATACCTTCCATGTTGTCCTTGGCATACATCTCAGTGCAAACAGGATCTTTACAAAGCATGACGCCGTGAAGGTTAACTGTCCTCTTATACACCTTAAAACAGCCACAAAAGAGCTGCCCACTGAAAGCACGGCTCTGGCACAGTTCAAAAGGTGTCAGTGCAAATACATCTCTCGATCTTGATCACAAAGCACCGGTGACATGAAGAAAAATAGCACTTCAAAAGCTGCAAGCAGACAGTGCCAACCATTCAACACAATTTGTAACTTTCCTACAAGCAGTGATCACACATGTTCAATAAAGAATTCTTGACATTTAAAACGCATGGAACAGACGGTTGGTTGGGGCTGAGATCAATGCTGCCGGCACAGAAACACATGAAGGTGAGGCAGTTTGATAAATGCATGTTTGCTCATTTATCGTATTTAAAATTCATCCAAATAAAACAAGTCCTAACCAAAATTTTGGAAGTGCTTTTCATTGCACCATGCACTGAGGGTGGGCATCTCGCTGCAGGCTCTCAAATACCATTAACATAATTTTTATTTTATTTTATTTATTTTTTCTTTTCTTTTTGCTAATTCAAAGGAGTTGTATTTACACGATGGATCTGGGTGGTAGAGGTTGAAAAATTTCTATAGTGTGAATATGCAAATAACAGCTCAAACATATGAAAACACATACTCTACATGCAATTATGTAAATGGACTTTGCCTATTCATTCAGTTACTCACCCTGGTATTCGCTCATGCATTCATTTGGCATATTAGGGCTTGGCAGTGTATGTCTCTCTCTCTCTGCAGGCTGTACGCACAATGGAGACTCCACGACAGGACTGACCCTCTCTCAGCTCTACCGCAACCTACTGATGTTTAGTGTTTTGTGGTTGTGATAATAAAGACAGTAGACAGATGTAATGTGTGACTAGGCATTTTGCTTTGACACAGATAGTCACAAAAATATAGTTTGAATATTTTGTTGTAATCATTTATTTTTGTCATGTTTGTGTGTCATTAAATTTACCTACATGTAGTACATGTAGGTAAATTTAGTACATATATGACCCTACGAACTAGAAAATTCTTGCTTCAGAGTTTTCTCATGGATCTGATGTTGCAGACCAGAACATTTGTGGTGCCAGCAACAACCAAAATGCATTATTCTATTACTATCAATAAAAAATAAATTGATCAGAAGGCACAATAACATGGTTCACAATGCATTACTGTTTCTTTTTACTTTTTCTCAACTCACTTTTTCTATTTTTATTATTAAAGAGGAGGTCTTTTACTTCTATGGGGTATTAACTGCTAACACATAACATATTTAGATCACCATGTTACCCTTTATTGTTTTGAAAATGCTACATTCGCCAACATATTAACATGCTTCATAAGTTGCACTTTCATTTTTGATGCTCTGAGCCACTATTGCACGTTGCATCAGGTTTGTCAAGTTGTCGTGTACAGTTTTGGATCAAGTTTACGTATATTTATGGAGCATTGTCGTATGAGAGCCTGGGTGACATAGGCTTGTGGGCTGAGCATTGCACAGAATCTTACAGCTAACCATAAGGAGGATTTGAATATGGCCTGGGAGAGATCGCTAAATTGCTCAAACACACTTGGATGACATCTAAAACCTCTTCTGGCATGTTTTGGTGAGGGAACAATGTTATCACATGGTAGGAAACTCAAAAAAAAAGAAAAGAAAATGCATAATAGCCCCTCTTTAATTTACCATTATTTTTGTTTATATTTGTATTATTCTTTTCAGGTACTTAGTATTCACTTATGCAGAAACCTAGATCATCATTTTACATTTTGTTCATTGTAAACTACAATATTGATTTAAGTCAGAATTTCTACACTACAACTGACTACTGAACAGGGCATGGGAGGGGGGTAGGTGAAAACTGAATTTTTCTGAGCACTCAAGCCTCAGATTCAGGACAACACAGGATCACCCAAACATGCATGAATCAGTCAGTGTTGAGGGATACTGTTACAACAAGGTTAAAAGCTCATATGTCTCCTTTAACGTGCATGATCCTCCTGAGCACATTCTGTATCATCGGTATTTTAAGTAAAGAAAATTATGTTATGGAAAAACAACATGGTTACATATTTTTGGAAGAAAAAAAATTGTATTATTTTTAACCAGGCCCACATTTACAGGTCCTATATTACACAAAATTGATTCTTGTGAGCTTGAAGGCATGTTATAAGGCTGTTACCTCCTCAGAAACATAGAGTTATGTTTTGTTTCATTCACACATATCCTGGTTTGTCTACATCTCCACAGCTCAAAATGCTTTGTTCCACCTGAAAGCGGTAGCTTTCAAGTTAACACTTAACACCTTTAGTTCTCTAGAGATTGGCAATTCCAGGGCTGAAATTATCCAAATGATTCTAGTGAAGGTGTATGGAGTTTAAAAACAGAGCGGAGCTTCTTGTATTACCACATGACATCGCAAGGAGAGAAGAAATCATCTAAATATGCAGGGTTTCTGTGTTAAACATGTGTGAATGTAACAAAACATAACTCCAGGTATGTTTCTGATGAGGAAACAACATTATAACATAGATCAGAAAATAGCGTAATATAGGACCTTTAACATAATTTTGCATGATTGTATTCTCGATCCCGGCAGTAGAAGACAAGCACTCTCTCATCCTCATGACACCGTTCTACTGCTCTTTTTTCAGAGCCCAACAATCCCCCAATCCAAAGTGTCACTCTCTGTTTGATATGAAGACAAATCTGAGCCTGACATGCAATATTAGACAATAAGATGTTCAGGGGAATCGTTGGTGAGTGATGGTAGGAAACTTCTCAAAGTAGATCACCACTACCCTGCTCCCACCCACTACCACCGCTAACACATTCACACAGGTCAGAACCATGAGCTCATAAATATGCTTGTTTCTCGAGAGCGCACTGGTGGGTCAGAGCTATAGATTGATCTCCACTCGGACTGACGTGAAAAATGTCGGCAGAATGTTGTCGACAGGTGTTACTGATCAGACCGGTGACCCCCATGTGACCTGCAATCTAATTTTAAGGCCTGCTTCCATATGGTCCAACACCGATGTATTAAAGGTGACGCGTGAAGCAAAACTGAGCAAAAAAACAAAACAAAAAAAACAAAACAGTCTGGTTTGGGTATTCCGTTGATTATAATAGATGCGTGAGAATGTAGACTTCTTATGGTTTTCTGTTACTTTATTTGTCATGCAGTTTCATTGCAATTCATGGATAAAGATCTAAAAAGCCTAGCATATATTTCAGTTCAAATTAAGTGATATTTGGAGAGTAAACCACAGACAGATTTTATGACAGTTTGAGAGTTTGAGAGTGTAAGATACAAAGACACTGGGAAGTGAAATAACATTCCTTTATATCAGCCACTCTGAGGAACACATATGGACCACACCCATACACACCGGGTATATAGGCCCACCACTGAGCAAAGTGTCAAAAGTATGAAACAAAATGAAAATGAATATAACAAAAGTAATAGTGTGTTGCCAAGAGACACAGTTGCACTATTTGTTTGAACTCTACTTTAATTTTCAAATCGGGAAATTATTTGGACAAATCTCCAACATGTTAGTGCCATATGAACCATCTCGCACTCTGAGGACCTCAGAAACCGGCCTCCTGCTGGTGCCCAGAGTCAGGACTAAACATGGGGAATCGGCGTTTCAGTTTTATGCAGTTAAAACCTGGAACAGTCTTCCTGAAGATGTGAGACAGGCCTCTACTCTGACAATGTTTAAATCCAGGCTCAAAACGGTTCTATTTAGCTGTGAATATGACTGAAAGGTTTTTATTCTTCTTTTATTCTTCATGTAAATTGTATGATGATTATTGTGATTATTTATGTTTTGATTTGTTTGTATTGTGATTTTAATGTCTTTCTTATTCTGTAAAGCACTTTGAATTACTTTGTGTACGAATTGTGTTATACAAATAAACTTGCCTTGCCTTACCACAGTAGCTCACTTATTACAATATAGCAACAAAGCGGTAATTAATTTTAAAAATAGTACAAGGCTTGTCAAATAAAGTACAAATATACAGATGTGTATATGTACAAGCAGAATAAAACTGAAGTAAATAAAATATATCACAATATATCAAGAGGTGGGATAGGGAAATATAGGGCAAATGTGAAATGGTGGTTTTGACATGACACTAGGAGAGGATTCCAACTGTCAGATGTGGAAAAGTTATCAGGAGAAAGTAACCTTGAAAATGTTCCAGACCTCATCAGCCTGTCCCACATTCAGAAAGAAAAGACTCACGCCACTTTGAACACAACACATGCTGCCAGATAGAATTAATAAATGTTAATGTAAATAATAAATATCCCAAGAGCCAATGGAAGGAAAAGAAATGCTTGTTCCCTCCCGAGACTGTGGAGCGTTTTGTCCGAGCAAAAGTGATAAAAGTACAATTTAGTAAATAACTGCATCATCCAACCTTTTTTACACAATATATAGAGCCTTGTCTTGTCCCTGGGCGCTAGTAAGTCCACTCACACAGGGCCCGAAACACTCCAGGCTACATGTTGGGGTAAACTGCGTAACAAATTGGAGAAAGAGGCTGGAAGTGGCGGCCTGGTAAACTCCCCAGTGCTGTATTATTCATATGACAGCAGCGGTCCTGTGTTGTAACCTGCTAAGATGGGAACACGCTCACCAATGATACGGAGGTGGCTGAACACACACAAGGCGGCGTTTGGCGCAGCACGCGGCCGACTAGGTGCCTCGCTGCATAATTGGGAATTATTAAACACGGCTCTAGCGGCGAGGTGATCATCAAATTGTATTTTCAGTCTTGAGGGATGAAGGCAGGAATTAAAATGTTGGCGTTTGTTAGAGGCGAGGAGGAGGAGGAGGGGGGGAAAGCCTTATCTTAAAGCTCCCCTGATTCGATTTCTTTTAAGGAAACAAAGGAAATGCATTTGGACAAATGCACAGATGGATGATGCATGCTGCTGTAAATTGTGGATTGTTATAAATTGTAATCGGGATAAATATTTCAGCAGCAACTGGACCAACAGAACAGAGGAAAAAGGCTGACAGCTATAAAGGCTAATGTATTGTTGAGTTCAGGAAACATACACACACTGTTATGAGTTTGAACTAGGGCTGAATTTAGTTTTGTTTCATTTTTAGCTCTTAAGTTATAAACATCTTTCCTTTTTGCATGAATTTAACTGGCAGATAAATGAGGACACTAATAACACAACAGCTGGGACCTGCAGACACAGTTCCACATTATGTTCAGTGTATGTTTAAGAATATGATTCTGTCCTATAGCTATGGATTCTATCTGTTTTAGGTTTTTCAGTTGTTTTATTCAGTTTGTGTTAATGCTAACTACATGAACAAATGGACAGTACATTCATGGTCAGATTTTATTTTCTGACAACTAATAACTGACAACTTTGATTTCTTTTTGAATCCCATACACCTTCTCATGGGCCTCATGGTTAACACTGGCTATGTTCACATGCACACCAAAATCTGATTATTATCTAATTTCTGGAGCTTATAGATTGCTTAAATGGCTGCAAAATCGGATGTGAGTCACAAATACCAGGATGAAATAAAATGATTTTGAGGTCTTATTACTCAAAAAATCTGATAATAATCTGATTTTCAGTGTGCATGTAACTGCAGTCACTCACCCAATAGTCACAGGATACTTAAAGGCAACTCAAAAGAAAACCATTTTTTCTCACATTATCACATTAATCAAGAAAATACAAAAGTTACTCAATGACAAATGCCTTTCTAAAAACAAACGTTTTCAATCACCTCTTAAAAGTCCAAAAGCATTTAATCTGTCTAATGTCCAGGGGGAGGGCATTCCAGAGGCAGGGAGCATGAACACAGAATCACGTAGTTACTAAGCCTGAAAACTGTTTGTTCATTGTGAATTATGTCTTGTTTGTACTTTATTAAGACTACTAAAAGCGTAGTTACCAAAATAACTATTTATAATAATATTACCAAATTCAACAAAAACAGTTTGATTAACCATATTTTTATTTTATTAACCATATCTCGTTCCATAGCGTTCCATCTCCGGACTCATTAGCTGCTTACATTCTCTTCTATGGAGCATCAGTGTGAAATGATAATGCAATAGGACGAGCCTCTATCATGTGGAATAACGCTGGTGGGAGCAGTTAGCAGGACGCTGGATGATATTGCTAACGCTCTTACGGATTACTTAATTATCAGGCCGTGTCGACGCTGGGCCCTGTTAATGTTTAGCAATATAGCCTCCACCGCACTTAAGGAATAAATTGTATTGCCCCATATCCGGCACCCCCACCTCGCACATACAAACACCCCTCCACTCATATAGATCATTGAGGACAAAATGGAATGGTTACTGAAGCAAAATCCTGTAATGCTATTTCACAATAACAATTTCTTTAATTGGGCATCTCCGCATATTTCACCTCAAATGTTTTATTTTTTAATTCATCCAGGCGATAATCAGACTTGCGATGCTCTTTGGCGCACGCTGCGTTTATGATTCGGAATCATGAAGAGCAGAAATTGC
>KN474252.1:2151-56959 GCA_000787095.1 Periophthalmodon schlosseri | reverse complement strand
GCGGCCTGCAGGTAGCGCCCCAGGCAGGCTGTGCCACTCACCGCTCACTACCCTCTGGAGGCTCCCAATGTTCCCTCCTGTCAAAAGACAAATTGTCCAACAGACTAGTCTTTTATGAATTCACCCTGCGGTCCGTTTCTCAGAAGAGGTTAAGGAAAATCCTTGGCCTGAGCGGATCAACTTTGAGACCAAATTCTGTTCTCTCAAAAGTTAGGGACCATGAGACAGGGCGACCTCCAAACAAGCCTCCAAATCTACTGGGGTGACGTTTGGAAATGCAGTCCTATACTCAGTCAGAACACTTGCAAAATTGATTGATTACATTACAGACTTATTACATTAGGTTTGTGGTTTAAAAGTTTGAACAACTGAAAAAAGAATATCGTTCGACACACAAAAAAGTCATTTGGAGGAGAAAAATGACACCAAGCCAGACCTGACCTCATATTATTTCACACTTCCTTTGTTTATTATGGTCAGCCAATAAAATAAACACCTACTAGGTTGTTAAACTTCATAATTTTGAAAGAAGCAGGTTATGAATATAAACTGGAAGGATTTCCATAATGGCCCCTCACTTTTATCCAGGCTTTAATGATGATCCAGTTGGCAGAACAAGCTCAGTTTTGCTCTCTGCATGAAACTGGACCTTCCATTTTCTGCACTGTAAATGTGAGCATAACAAGACACAAGAGAACTCACTGAACATCAGTTTAACCCATTATGGAAAACAAAATAGACACAGAACACTTTCCTCATCCTGCACTCTGTTTATGCTGTGGCTGTGCAGAAGCTCCACTCAGCTCAGTAGCAGAGTGAGGTCAACCACTGGCGGTTTCTTCTGTTATACAACAACACATGCACTGCAGTTGTGTTCACTGAAATGTTTTGTGGAAATGTTGAAAATGCAAATGATACTGTTTTGTCTGAAGAATTACAAAAACAAGCAAACTTCACTTCATTTAATCCTGTAACTTGTCCATATGTGAAGCAACGTGTCACAACTGTTGATACATATTTATTTAGACCTTCTCCTTCACTATTTTCTGTTTAAAAATCTTGACTCTTCTCCTGCCCGTATATAAACAAAATACGGGCAGGAGAAGACGTTCCAAAAATATCAAACAATGTGTTAACTCACTTTTAATTAAACTGGCAACAAACGGTTTTGGGAGTTTTTGGTTAAGAAATGAACGAGAGGCTATTTGGAGTTTGTTTACACTGACTTTCAGATTCAACCCAAATGTGTGATCCATCCAGTCACTGAGGATGAGCTAAAAACATCTTGAGCTAAGCTGGCCCCAGTGGCAGATTATCCAACAAATGACATTGATGTTATTTATTGAAATTTGGCGATTACAGCCATACTTCACCAAGAGAGAAGAAAAGACTCTATCCCTAAGTACTGGTTAATGCAAGACCACTAAGTACTACCAGCCAATATCCACTCAAGCACTTAAGTGTTTACATGTCACTGCTACTTTAGGCTGAGTGGCTAGCAGTCTCACCTCACAGCAATAAGGTTCCGGGTTCTGGGCCTTTCTGTGCAGAGTTTGCATGTGTCTCCCCATGTCTGAGTGGGTTTCTGGGCACTCTGGTTTCCCCCATCAACCCAAACCATGCACAATAGAGAGAATAGGTAGAGATGCTTGCTCCTGACGGCAGTGAAGGGTGGGTCAAATGCAGAGGACAGCTTCACCCTAATCTTAATGGCTTACAACTTTTCATATAGTATATCTATGAAAACCAAGTGTCGGTATCCTGACTAGTCTCTGGGCAGTTTGCGGTATGGGTTGCAAGAGGACTTAGAAAAGTTTTAACCTTGTTATAAGTTGTGAATTAGGTTTTGCAGTTTACTCTTATTTTGAGTGAGAAAATAAATTATTAAAATATGTTTCACAAATACTGCAATGCTTACTGCAGGCTTGGCAAATACTCACAAACTTTACTACATACTTTGATTTTTGACGTCAAAAACCCCAACATGCTCACCAGATATGCAGTCAGGCCACATAGGCAGGAGGCTGGTCAGGGTGCTCTTTTTGTTCAATCCCACATGTGTCTGGTGAACACAGTGTGATCATTAAATTGGCCGTGCTGCAAATCTTTTTAATTATTCTTCCTTCCTAACCCTTTACTGAGAAGACTATCCACTGATAATGCCTTTAATCGGACAATGAGATTCACTTTTTCAATTACTGAGTGACCACGTTCAAATGTAATTCTTACTCAGTTTGACTCCAAGTCCTCGCGATAAGACAAATAAAAATAAATGAATAAAATATTGATTTAAAAAGTAATTTGTTGTGAATTTGTTTGGTTCAGGAAAGGGTCATTTCTGAAGGTTGATCCATAAAATCTAAAAAAATAATAACCTCTGCTATGTGATGCTGGCCTGTGCACTTAAAGCAGATATTGCCATTTGGTGGATGAGTGGCACATGTTGAGTGATTGGCTTTTGTTTGAGCGCAGCTGAAATGGGACATGAGAGCACACCAGTCATTTTAATGGAGAGTGCTGAATGCAGTGAGCAGTCCATCTGTGTTCACAATGGCCCTCAGAATGGTGGTTAATGCGCATAATGAAAGGTGTGGGACTCTGGGTAATTATGAAGAGAAACATGAGAACTGGATATTTAAATACAGTTTGGAGTGTGAATAGACCATAGTCATTTCAGATCTTACAGTATGTCTTCTAACTTCACTTGGCTACAGTCAGCTACACTAAGGTATGTTCAAAGCCATTTCTAGTTACTGATTAGTTTAAAGGTCCTATATTACACAAAATTAACTTGTGTGAGCTTCAAGTCATGTTATAATGTTGTTACGTCATCAAAAACATACCTGGAGTTGTGTTTTGTTTCATTCACACATATTTGAGTAATCCTTTATTATTAGTCTGTCTACATCTCCAAAGCTCAGAATGCTCTGTTCCACCTTGTGATGTCATGTAGCTGTAGTTTTCAAGTTAACAGCTCCTTTTACCTTTAGTTCAGTAGAGATTGACAATGCCAGGGCTGAAATTATCCAAATGATTCTAGTGAAGGTGTATGGAGTTTAAAAACACAGTAAAGTGTATTATCACATGACATCACAAGGTGGAACAGAGTGTTTTCGGTTTGAGAGAAGAACTAAACCTAACCTAAATATGCAGGATTTGTGTGTTAAACATGTGTGAATGAAACAAATCACAACTCCAGCTATGCTTTTGATGAGGAAACAACATTACAACATAGATCAAAAAACAGTGTAAAACGGGCCCTTAACCTTTGTTTGAACTGATGCTAAAGGTGCATTACTCAAACATTCTGGTGGACAGTCTGCTACCAACTAGTTTCCATAGAGATGTCATAGCTTTGCCAAGAACGTATGATATTAAATATATCTGCATCCATGGAGACCATCAGGTGACGCCACCAGACCAAGTTACAAGTCAGATCTACAGGGAGGCAAGCCTGCTCTCATTAATAATTTTTAAGTGTAAGTATTTTTGATGGCTAAAAGCTCACAGAATGAAATAAGTGCAAGATAGTTAAGTTTAATGCTAGACCATGGAACATCCTTGGCAAAGTGACAACACCACCATGGAAACTAGATAAAATAATAGATAGAGAATAAATAGAGGTAAAGTTGAATTAAATTTCAATTTTAAGGGGCCCCAGAAAAAAACCTACTGTACATGAGTAAGGGAAACCAAAGAGAGAACATGCAAACCTTGGACCTTCTCGCTGTGAGGAGAGCTAACCACTTTGCTTGACTAAAATAGCCTATACCCTCCTCCCTATTCTGGACCAGTGCTTAATATTCCAAATGAAAAAAACACAATCCCAGAATAAAAGGCTTCTACAGTTTCAGTGAATTTTAAAGCTGAAGGCAAAATCTACAAACTGCAGCGAAAAACCCCAGAGAGCGACACAATTCCCCCACTGATCATCCAATTTGGCTGATAGCAGAGGGAGGAAGGAAAAAAATGGGTATAAAGAAAAAAAATCTCCAAGGAACCCTCCATCATCAAGTAGTGTGAAAAAAGCGCTCCACATTGATCCAGCGCATTAATCATGAGCAGACAAACAGCATGTTGTGTCTGTGGGTAATTGTGACTCGCGACCATACTTAGCCTATAGCTTCTTCCAACATGAGCTGATAAACCACTCTATTACCACGGCCCAATGTAGGACACACTCAGTCACAGGGCCTCCTTAAGCAGGTTTACAACAGCAAGCTTATCTGTGTGGTACAAACATGAAAAGCACTGAGAAGATGTTTAAGTGGAATTGGCATATTATTTTAAATAGGATGTTCTAATGTGTTGTTGGGTTAATGTGTTGTTGTGTAAACTTTGGCATATTTGGCTATGATGAGTTATTGACATTGACACTGAGTACAAAAACATCTAGTTCAAGGAAAACACCATCAATCAAGAAAGCATAAACGCTTTCTCACGCCTGTGATAAACGTCTTAAGAAGATGCACTAGAAAATCATCATAGACCCAACCCAATTGCTTTCATAGTTATTATATTTTAAACAGTTAATACAGAAAATGCAATTAACCAAATCAGCAAACCATCTCGAAGACTCCCTGTTGTTTTACACACAGACAACACATGCCTTGATAAACAATTTCATTAATGTCATAGAGCTTTGTTAGCAAGTCCCTTAACAGGAAGAAAGCATAGTTTTGGAATTTAACCCACAGCACAACCTGATGATTTTGTTTCTTACAAGTTCCAATTTTTGACCTCCATTTATAATTGCACACTATCACTAGCTGCTCTAAACTGACATTACGGCTATCTACCTCTTCAGCATTGAACTATTGCCAACCCCCTCCCTTTCAGAACCTTCCACTTGTGAAATTCACACCTCCAGCTAGAGCCATTATCATAATTGTCACCAAATACTGTAAGTCCCAAGTTTTAATTGCAGAAGCATTAATTTCCAATCTGAATGGCTCCCTTACACAGACAATTTCTTTTCCAAATTGACGTCCCCACTCAAATGACTTCATATAAACACGCTGATAAAAATAATAATATCTTAGGGGCTAAATAGAAAAGTGCGAGAATGGAGATGATTTCCTCATGGCTCACAAGCAGTTCATCCTCCTGTGAGCATGTAAAACAAATATGCCCTTCAAGTGGCGCGTTATCATGGTGCAAGCGCTGCAAATAAACTGAACGCCTGGCCTCTTTCAAGATAAAAGACCAGCCATTTGAGCACAATGGTCGGGGGCCAAGCAAATGAAATAATAAACCATTCATTAAATCACCACTGCTAACTTTTTCTAATAAAAGATTCTGAAGGTGTAATTAATAGCAGTCGTTAGCGCTCGTTTAAAACTTATCGATTTAAACATAACAATATGTTAAAATAATGTATCCTGCGCTAGCGTCACCCCGCCGTGGCTCCCAGCACACAGTGTAATCAACAGATTGTTAGACATGCATTTTCTGGGCCGCCGACACCTGCTGATGTATGGGGTCGGCGGGAGCTTTCCTTATCCATCCATTGCAGCAATTTATTATCTTATTTTAATTGTATACACAAACATTGAGGTGATTTAGGTGACACAGTGGAAAGATGAAATCCGTTTATATTAAAAGGGTTGCTCACCTCTAGAGCCCGCTGCCAGCAACACCTCCCGATGACTGCTTTTAACAACACGGTTATTGTTTTATTGATCAGACGTTTTATTACAGATCTGACACTCATGTTATGTGTTAATCGAACGGCATATAATTTTTTGACACATATTTTACGAGGCGGCAATTAATTTAATAACTATTATTTTTGCGCTGGTTTCAGGTTTAACGAGGATTGCCCGTAGAGTGCTCCATATGTCTTGGCCGCGGTGTCATGGGTGCACTCTGAGGCACAGTGCTGCAGTGCATGACCCCAGTAGAGGCAGTGGAAATGGCCAATCGAGCTGTAACATCTCCGGCTCATCTTGAACCCACCTCCTTTTGTTCTAGGAAGTGATATCACTATTATGGAAGCCATTCATAGTCATATAACTCTACCAGTTCTACACTTAAAGGCTGCAAGCTTATGGGAAAATTATACAAGTCAACCTACTGCTCAAAAGTACTTGAGGGGGTGTCATTTTTCACCCTGTGTACGTTTAACCTACAAAAGGAAAAATAACCATTTGCCTCAATGAACAGGAGGATTAATATAATATCTTAAAACACAGATTATGCAATATTGGCTTAGTGCAGTGTAAATCATGGCAACATGGAGGGGCCCTGACAGGACATGGGCTGTAGGAGGAGGACAGAGGACATAACAACATGTCAGCCTGAGAAAGACTGCACACATGCACCAGGGCAATTCTAAGGGGAGGAGGAATGATAGAGTTATAGATGATTAAATCTTGGTCAACGAGGTATAGGGCAAATAAATAGTTGAGTAAATGTAGGAGGGAGAGGGAACAAAAAGACACTGTCAAATGTTCTACAACTTCAAGAATAAACATTGTGCATTAGTTACATTGCTGTTTGGCCTTTAAACATGTTTGAGTGCCTTTGCTTTGGAATTTCATGATTTAGAACTTTAGAATAATGGCTAATTCAGAAACCAGGTCTCTATCTGTGACATCACAATCCCAGGAAATTTCAAACTGCAAATGACGTGAATGAAATACAACTTCAGATATGTTTTTAATGAAGGAACAATGTTATAACATGGTCAAAAGCTGAAAAAGGTCAATTCTGCATATATTGTGTGGACATTTTAATGAAGGAACAATGTTATAACATGTGACGTGTTACATCAGTGGTTCCCAAGCTTTTAGTAAATGGTTACATTTTTTTATATAGCGCTTTTCCACCTTCAAGGCACTCAAAGCTCTGTATCTGGAACCACTCACCTATACACGCACATTCATACACCCATGTACGCAGACACTCGGGGTGAGGTGGATTAAGTGTCTTGCCCTAGGACACAACAACAGCATTATCTGTGGGACCTAGGTCAGTGGATCTGACCACTCACCCAATGATGTTTACATCAAGAGTGGGATTTAAACCGCCAGCCTTTGGATCAGTGGACAAACACTCTATCAACTGAGCTACTGTCGCCCTTTTTTTTGTCTGGAGTACTCCGAGTACCATTCCTAACTCTCCTGTATACTATACTATCAATTTTTACAATTATATTTTCTTGATGGCTGGGAAACACTGTTCTACACAATTTGGCAGAATTCAGAGACCTATATATTTTGAAGGAATAGTCAACAGTTGGCATTGTCAACTGTGTATAACTGTTACTGAAGACCCCCCAAAATATAGATTTTTTCAACTCAGAGGTATAGCCATAGACTGTATATATAAATAGACATAGCTAACCTACTAACCGCCGCATTCCAAATAGGAAGTGAGTATGAGTGTGCTTCCAGCTCCATTGGCTCTGGCTCCAATTCACTTTACATTGAAAAACTGTCGCCCCTCTCTCTGTAACTGCTGCGTTCAGAGTCATTATTTTGGTCTTAAAATATTCATATTAACCTGCCCTATATGATCCTGGTCATTTTATTTCACTATTGTGTCTGTAAATCAAGATATGAACATTAATAACAGACAAGGCGCCTTCTTCCCCCAAAGTTGCTCCTGCTAGCATTAGCACCGGATTGGCTCTTTGGTTGCTTTGATACTCATGGTTGGAATTCCACACGTCGAACTCGGCTCCAAATTCGCCTCTATAACTGCTAGCCTTGATGAGCATCATTTGACTGGAGCCGAGCGCTATGGGTGATGTCAAACTCACGCAGTCCACTTCTTTATACACTCTGTGGGTATAGCTTACAAAATACATTGGCCAGACTTGCAACCATTTGAACAGTCTTTTTTTCCACCTCCATTGTGTTGGTCAAGCTCTCACATCTCATTTTACCCTTATCTGCTGAATACTGCACAATTTAACCATCTCAGTAAATATCATTAATAGTTCATCTCATCTGGTATAATTGAGGACATATCTGGAACACCATTAGCTGTGATAATAAAGAGTGCGTTACCTCCCGCCCACCTGTGCACATGGGAAAAGCCTGGCTCCTTCTCCCTTCTTATTCTTGGCCTTGTCAGCAAATGTATTCTTTTGCACTTTTAGTTAACAACTTATAGGTTTGTCAAAGCAATTCCATTCTTTTTTAAAATCTTCATAGCAATTATCTTTTTTGCATAATCAGTTTCTAGGACCTCAGGGGTCTTCTGGGTCTTTAAAATAATTGTTCAGATAGTAATTTGAAGTTGGGTGGAAATTGCTTAATAATCAGATCGCAAAGTCAATATTTGGCCGAGGAACTAAGTCGTAGATGGGGAAGACTTCATGGGGCGCCAACAGAAACGAGGACTAAAGCTAAAAATATAAATTACATCAGGCTACAGAGCCAACTTAAAAGCATGCTTAGATGTTCTGCTAATGTGAGTGAATGGTTGGCCATACACAGGTGCACATTCAGGACAATGTGGAGAGATAAAACGCACCTATTACCGCTTTCATTAATTTCCCATTTTGCCGTGCCATCAAAAACAGAAAGATATGAGCGTGAGCTGTATCATCAGGGAAAATTAACAGCTGTTGTGGAGTTATCTAAAGTCGAAACATTTTAAAGATATCCAACTTGAAGGGAGCGGTTTCACCACGGTAACAAGATATATCAATTGCAATGATAGTAATGAGCGTGATAAAAACGACTACATGCAAATATTTAATTGCATATCAATGAACTAACCAAACCTGATCTACAAAGGCTCGATCAGATTGCTCACATCAAGGACAGCAGAAAACTCTGGTTGGAAGACACCGTGCCCCCTATAAATGAATCACAGTTCTTATTACCACCCTGACACAGCATGGAGCGGCTACTTAAGGTGCATCTCATAAAGTGCAATGACCAAAAGCCAATCATAATCCGTCTTGGCCAATAACAACAAGACAATGCCGTGCTGAAAACTGTCTGATGTCATATCGTCATTACACTAATAGCAAAAAGGCCCGGGCCGTTCCAAGGGGCCGCACGATTAGTCATTTGAAACTGCTTATTGGTGAGAAGAGTCAGTGATCGATTGGAGCGTTTAGCAGGGCTCAAGGCAGGGCCAGCATTGATTATATGAAGGAGTAAATTGGACCATAATAACAGGGATTTCTCATGACGCCTCTATGTCTCTGCAAATACTGCTTTCATGCTCTTACAAATATCACTCCATAAATGGGCCTATTGCTACAGCACATCAACATTAATAATATACACAGTAGAGCTGGTGCAGTAGGAGGTTACACAAGACTTTTAGGTCTTTTTCAGGTGTTTGGTATTAATCTATAACATACATAGATATTATTTTACATTTTGTTCATTGTAAACAGCAACATTGGCCTGAAACGGTTTAAGAATAGAAACAGGGACACTAACTTCCTGTCCCCTTCCTCTTCAAAGTGTCATTTCACCATAGCAAGCAGCAAATAGTTTTTACTGTGGTTCAATATGACATTTTTTAACCCTACATTTACAGAACAGTGGGTGGAGATAGAAGGCAGGTGAAAATGGAAATTTTCTGAGCACTTGAGCCTTGAACGCAGGGCAATACAAAGATTGTTCAAACATGCATGAATCAATCAAAATACAGTAAGAAGTAATATTGCAATAATAATATGATTAAAGGCATATAAAAGTCCATTTTACATAATATGTCCCCTTTAAAGGAGCAATCTCTGAGGGGAATTGTCAAGCACTGACTATATAGGATACATCTACAATATTACTGTAGCTATAAAAATTACCATGCAAAAATGGCACCAGAAATGAAATTTGTTGTCAAAAGTTTTTTAAAAAATTACAATTTCCAACTATATTTCTATAAACAGATTACGCAGGCTTTAGATGATGTTTTTTGATGCAGAATGGTGTTTGGGCCTTCCCACTGTTTAATCCTTGTTGACGCTCGCTGACACACAATTAGACCTCAGACAGTAACGCTCTCAGCTATGCAAATTAAATACAGATATTGACAAAGGCAAATAGAATGATGGCCTGAAACCAGCGCATGCATTCGGAAATCAGAGCAATGGTGCCCAAATGTTAATAGAAAAAAAAAATCTATTTAGCGTTTTTGTGGGTTGAATAACTTGAAGGCTTTTGACGTACACCCCATGGATCATCGGGAGGTCCCAGGTGGGGCTGTTGCCTTAGGAAACACTCACTTCCTCACTGCGCACTATCCCCAGTTGGGTTAAGTCATATACTGTTAGGAGCCTAAGAATCCAATTTACCCCGTTCCCATACTTCTTTGATTTCCTTTGCTTTGTAAGGTCATTTATCTGCAGTCTTAATTTGGAAAGTTGGATTTCTTCCCCTGGTGACAAGCAGCAGACGTCTATGTGTCATAAGGTAAAGGCAGACGTCCTTAAACAAGTGGAAAAAACGTAGAGATTATGAGGCATCTCCAATTAAAAGGGTGAGAAAGTGAATGAATGTGTTCTTAATAAGTTGAGTTGAAATGCTCTCAAGAGAAAATAAAGTAACTTCATCACTAAGGTACAGCAGTGGAGGTGGAGCAGAAAAAAAACATTGTAGCAATAACTTAAGCCATCAATTTGCAGTATCAAAATTGAGTATGAGAGAGAGCTCAAGATATTCTTCTTTTTTATGGAAACAAGAAATATATAAGCAGAAAGAGACATTTGACACACTGTCAGAAGCAAAGTTCCAACTCCTGGCACTGAGACAGACATCTAGTCCTGCATATGCGCTACAGGTCCACCACTGTGCCACGGGTTGGTTTTGTTCTCAGGATATATGCTCATGTAATTCCTTGCAATTCCCAAACATTACAGAAAGAATGTCTATCCAAAAGATCTTACAACATTCTTAGGTATTTTCCCTCATTCAAAAGATTTTTTTTTTATTGTTAAAGGGGCCATATTACACTATTTTCTGATCTATGTTTTAATGTTTAATGTTGTTTCCTCATCAAAACATATCCGGAGTTGTGTTTTGTTTCATTCACACATGTTTAACACACAAACCCTGCATATTTACGCTGAGTTTTTCTCTCAAAAAGAAAAAGCTCAACTGTTCAACTTTCTGATGTTATGTGATAATAGAGGAAATGCTCTACTGTGTTTTTAAACTCCATATACCTTCACTAGAATCATTTGGATAATTTCAGCCCTGGAATGGCCTATCTCTACTGTACTAAAGGTAAAAGGTAGCTATTAACTTGAAAACTACCACGTCATGACATCACAAGGTGGAACAGAGCATTTTGAGCTTTGGAGATGTAGACAGACTAATAATGCACCATTATTCAAGCATGTGGAATGAAACAAAACACCACTCCAGGTATGTTTCTGATGAGGTAACAACGTTCTAACATGACTTAAAGCTCACAAGAGTAAATTTTGCGTAATCACTATGGCAACAGTCTTCATTTTTCATCATTTTGAAACCTATGGATAATAAAAGTGTATAGATTTTTTACTATATAATATTATTGCTGGAACGTGAAGGAAATAGTAAGACCAAGACTAGAAATGACAGTACAATAATACACACATATACAACCATGACTGTATTAACTTACTCACAATTAAGCCATGATAACATCTCTAAAGCATCCTAATATATTGGATATTACAGTCATTAGCTTTCATTAGTGCAAATTAAACAAAGGTAACATCTGATTTGCAGACACATCGCCCATGGGTGTTTCACTGCTGTACTGTTGCCCAGAATGCTGTGTGCTTTTCATTAATTATGCCTGAGTAAATACTGCGTGGCATGAGAATAAAACCAACCCAGTACTGAACCCAAGTGAAGGCAGTGAACGCTGGTGTAACCCATGGCATGTTGAATTTATATTGTTATTCTACCTGAGGACAGCAACATCTGCCTGAACAATTAGGCCCAAAGCACCAAGGTTGAACACTAGTTAAAAAGTGAATTTGACATCAAGTGTGACTGCCCCTGTGTCTGAGCGGGTCTCAAGGTGACAGGGGACTGGGCTGTCACCATGGAGCCAGCTGACACGTATTCTCAACGGGAGTCATTAAGGGCCAAAGGGGCGTGTGCACCATAAGCAAACTCACACATTTAGGTAAAAGAGCAGCAAGCCTAAAGGGGACATCAAGGAATATGCTTCTCATGGGAACAAGCACATGCAAAACATCACCACTAAGTTTGGCTAACAAAAAAGAGAAGACCGAAACTGATTTTTAAATGAAATTGCAAATAGGTCAGATATCTCTATGTTCTGGTTATTCTCTGTAAGTGACAGTGTACTATAAAAAGTGTAGTTCATGGCAACAATTTTATAAATACATTTTCTTTCATAAATTTTTTCCCTCAAGTTGTGTTCAGAATTGTAGAGCGGTCAGATCCCCTAGCTCACAAGTTGGTGGTTGGATCAGTTCTCACAGATGAGTACTGTTGTGTCCTTGGGCAAGACCCTTACCCTGCCTCACCCTCCCTGCATTTTCATTTGACTGCAATTTTACAACACGACAATTCAAATGTGAGGGTATCAAACATATTTAAATGAATGTTTAGTCTTGTAGAAGAGAAAATATAAAAAGGCTATACAGCAGACAGGGTGTAGAAGATGAAGACTGACGAGCGGTAGTGGCAGGGTTCAATACATCACAGCTGCGGCCTCAGCATTCCCACAGTGAGGAGATGAATGGGAGGCATGTGTGCTTATAGACGACCTGTTTACACACTAAATAACAGAGGAGAGTGTAAGCACCATGATAGAGGTCGACTGCTGTCACTTAGACGCTCTGTAATTTGTACGTGAACCCGATCTCTGCCTGTCACACAACATCACTCTCCCAGGAGCTGGAGGGATGGGGAAAGCAAGGGGATGCATCAACTACAAAACAAACTAAGAGATACACAGCATTCATGCTAATGGAGCATCTGCCATGTGTCAACCAAAGACCTTCACAATACTACAATACCTTTGTCAAGTGATAACCTCTGTTTTAAACATGTAATTTCATATTAATATAAACTATATTAATACAGTTTATGTTGAAATCAGGCACAGTATATCACTTTAAACTGAACAATCACGTATTTTAATATGTTGTTCTGATCTATATAACCCTCTCTGTTATTCATAATTTGGCTGCACCCTTATCATGGTCAGCCCTGCAGAAGAGTGAAGCTCCCTGTCGAAGTTCTCCTCAGGAGTTCTATTTACACATTGTGCACCATAGTGAGAGCGCAGTAGGAAAATACTCTCACATCTTAATTTTTCAATTAGCATAGCTCTTGTTCTCTAAACATATGCAAACACAGCGGGGCAGCTATTAAAATGCAACTCTAGTGTTGAGCCTAATTAGACTAAATTGGTTGGCTTGTGTGGGGAGAAATTTGAATGCAGAGCACTGTTTCACGCCATGTTTCACCCCAACAAACAAACTGCTCCTAGTGCATATGTTTAACACTATCACAGTCTAGAAGGGGAAAAAAGTCTGCTGAGTGCAAATAACTGATCGTGTTGATGTGTACAAAACTGGTAAAATGCTCCGTTCAAAATAGGAAAATATTAAAGCAATTATCAAATAAATTGCGTATATAGCTAATTACAAGGTCTCATATTTGCCCGCCAAACATGTACATTCATTAATACTCTGGATGCTCTCTCACTCTGTCATCACCTCAGCTGATAAAATGTGCTGACTCAAGGTGTCTATAAAAGCGTATCTCAAGTGTTTTTAGCAGCGTCACTGGAACATTGGAGAGGCTCACAGCACTGCAGGCACAAGGCCAAATGGATATTTTAATGTCCTTTCCTCTTTTATCCAAGTAAACAATAAGCATCCTGACACTCTCACATACACAAGGAGAGGAAGACTCCACTGCTGAAGGACCAAACGCTAAGGATTAATGAACACATCAAGACCCCAAAGCAGTGGTAACACCCTGTTCAGCTTTATCTCCTACTGGCCTCATGTTTTTGACCTGAGGTAATCGTGCTCGTCAAAGGAGGCGCATTGTTATCGGTGATGCAATGGAGCAGATGGAAGATGAAACGACTATAAAAGTGGATTTGAAAAACACAGGGAAAAAGACACCCCCTGAGGAGAGCCCGACACGACAAACAGGAGGTGAGATTTGGCTAGAAAATAGTATTAATTGAGTTGTTTATGTGTTTATCCTGCTGTACAACAGACAGACAGTCAGGAACTTATGCAATATCAGAGACACAATGTTAAACCCATTTCTGCATTTTCCACTGTGATTAAAACCTTTCAAAACAAAAACTATTTACTATTAAAGTCATTGCAAAACATATGACCATCTTTTTAAATATTCATAAACATTTCAACACTGAAATACAGCATAGTGTCAGTTAAAGGGGACATATTGTTTAAAATCTAATTCTGTGAGCTTCACTATATTACTTGAAAAATGTATTTTGATTGATTCATACATGCTTTCCTCCAGTGATCTCCTGCAATAGAGGCGTGAGTGCTCAGAAAATGTCTGTTTTCTCTATCCGCAACCACTACTCTGTACTTAATGATAATTAAAAAATAGTCTGATTCCAGGTCATACATGTGAAGTTCAAAAATGTCACAGCTAAAAAAAAAAAAATGAAAATCAATCAAAGATCAAATTTGCCATTTCCAATAAGCGGTAATACAAAATCATAATAGTATGTTAAAGTTTAACACTAAAGGCCTGAAAAAAGAATAATATGTCTTCTTTAATGTCACATTATGATCTATGTAAAATCAATAAGATCATAGGGTTTGTCCTGATGGTTGGTGAGAAAATTATGCAGACGCTCGTAGCCTGTACATATTTATAATATAACATAACGTGAATAATATTTACAACATATTTTTCATTTTCAAAATGAGGTTCTGATCTGGAGTAGCTTTGGTGTCTAATGAGTGAGGATGGCTTGGCAAAAACACGGCATCCAAAGCTAAAAAATGCATGTCCTGCCTGAGGCCTCATTTCTCTATCAGCTAATGGTCATGGGCGCAGAGCATCTGCACTTTTTAGTTAATTCATCAGATAAGCCACAATATCACACACTTGCCACTGATCGCCATGGGACTCTCTCACTTGTTCATTTCATATCCTTGTTTAGCGTTTGTCCAATCACAGGTTATCTTAAGGTGAGAGCCCGAGAGGCTATTGTGGAAAAACATCGAATGAATTCTTTAAAGTGGCCAACACAGCCTTAAGCAATGTCCATTTGTATGTCGCTTGCAACTATGTGTGTTGTACAACAAGTTTATTTAGCTTTCAAAAGCATGTAAATAAATGATCAGACATTAATTGTTAAATAAAAGAGAGAATTGTATGGTGAATAATATATGGTAAATAGGTGGTGAGACCGTAAACAGAAGGAAGCACAATGATTCATTAAGATCTATTTAAATCAGATGTTAACAAAACAGATTGTTCCTGCATAGTCTAAAAGTGTTCGCAGCCTGTTGTAAACATGTATCTCAGGGACTTCATTTGTCTGTTTCAAGGCTCTTACATATTTACTTACTTGCATGTTGATGGCTTTTTGCATGCTGGTTTAGAAAAGGCTACAGCAGCTACAAAACTGTATATTAAGCCAACAAGTCAATTTTATAGTAATTTGTAAGCTTAAGAGTATCCAACCTTCAGTAAAGAAATAACTGAAAAATAGTCCTGACTATGTGGTTCTGCAACATGACCTCCAATGACATTCGAAACTCAAATTCAAGAAATAATTGTCCTGAAAACATTTTTTATTAAACAAAAGAGTGAGAAATGTGGTGATTCCTCATTTGTTTTCTTGTTTGGTTGTTCGGATGTAGATTCTACCACAGTTTTTCACTGGCCTGGTTTTGACTTCTTCAGAACAGCTCTGTATGTATGAGAGTAGTAAGTAGGCCCCTTCATCCTGGTTCACTGTCCCATAAAGGCAATTCTTTACAAACTGGAGGAAATGAGGAATCAAGCATTCCAAAACACATCTGTGATCTGTCTAGAGCAGTGTTTCTCAAACTGTGATATGTGTACCTCAAATAGTGAGCAAATTTCTCTGCATTTCAAATATTTTGAGTTTTCAATTACATTTCTATTTCTGTGGTACTATGGCTCAGTCCTGTTACTAGTACATCAATTGTATAGTCCTATTTAGGCTTGATTTAGCCCTAGTTTAGACCTAGAGTAGTCCTATTTTAGACCTGGTGGTAGTTGGAGGGGAAATATTTTCTCAGTGGTTTGAGAACCACAGGTCTATAGCAAACCAGACATATTTTAAAATCGCTGACATTTATGTGCCTTTAACAGAAAAGACCCAAAGCCAGTGTGACATCCATGAATGGAAACTTGATGCTCACTCAGAGACGGAGGACAGTGGCAGAGAGATCCAACAATCTCAACAATATGATACAACTTTCTCTCTAAAGTTGTATCTGAGGAGGCCGCCATCTTTAGACTCCAGCAGCTCCTCTTTGACCTCTCAGTCCAGCAATACAGGAAGTAAGTCCAGTCTGATACTGTTCATAATTGTGATATTAACATTTTCATTTAGTGCAGTTGATGACACAAACTTTGATTTATAAGCATAACATTAATAACACGAAGCAGAGACAGAATTTGACAAATTGGGATCTTTATGCCTCATCATGCTGTGAGAATGCGTGAATATCATCCATATAATCAATTATGAAAATGGCTTAATAATTCATACACTGATATACAGCAAAAAGGCAAAAAAGTGCCCCGCAAACTACATAAACTATGGTAATTACACTACTGTGGAGGCTCTCTTCTATTATTAAATACTGTCTTAATTTAATCATGCTAAATTGTTATGGGTTGAAATGGAAAAGCATATTAATTTGTAACCAGTTGTCCATGGGGTTTGGGTTTAAGAAGATGGAAATTGTTGTGTACCAGCTTTATTATTTTTGTTTTGTTTTCAAATCTTTTACATACGTTTGATTAGTTTACATATAGTAATATAGATGCTTTCTCATTGTCATTGGCTGATCTTGACCCTCATAGCACCCTTGGGAGCAGCATTTGGCACTAGACTATATTGTTCTTGTGTAATCGCAGCCCACCACAAAATCTAGGAGAGACAACTTATAATTGATTATGTCTCCCTGTTTCGGTGTGTGTAGCTGTGAGGGCACCAGGCATTTTCTAAATTATGTATGAAGGAAGAGGGGTGCTTTTAAATGTTCTCATATATAATGTGAAGAACACCACCTGCTATACTTACACACACAAGATTTATGCCTTAAGATATGCTTTTAATATGTACTATTATTCACCCCAAGCCATTTAAGAAGCTTATTGCAAAAGTGCACAAGGTTGCTTTTTTAGGCATTCAAAACACTCTCTCTTCCATAGTTGACTGTGCCGGGATTGTCCTCAACTGCCTCTTCTGCCAGTTTTATGACATGATTCTGCAGCTGCCCGTGTCCTGTAAGAAAATTGCAAATCAGTGCTGTCCAAACTACCAGCAGGTGACCCCTACAGTGCAGTCTCCGGTCAGTGAGGAGAGCTCCTACGCGGACTGGGACTGTGGCTTGCTAGCCTCCTGTAAGGATGCAAATGACTGCCTCGAGCTGGCTATGGAGGTGTCTGAAATATGCTACCATTGAACAGATCAATATGGCGGGAGAAAGAAAACATCTTGTACAGATAAATGAAATAAAAGTTGATTGCATCAGCTTTGTATGATTATCTCATCCTACAGAGGTGGGTAGCAGTGAGCAAGTTGCTCAATTACATTTACTTCAGTAAGTTTTTAATACAATTGTACTTTTCAGAGTAGTTTTCAGCCACTGCTACTTAAGTGACAGTTATCTTACCTGAGAAAATGTTTTAATTACTCTTCCCATTACAAGTCTTCAAAAAGCTTTATGTTGGCAATATAACATGATTTAAACAATTGTGTCTTGAGCCACTCCTTCTGTAAGTTTGTCTTTGTATGTGAACTATCCTTTAAAAATACCAGATTTTGTGCATTATTCAATGCTTTGTCCATTAGAAATCAGAAGGTGCATCCAGACAGCTCTCTTACACAATTGTATTCCCCAAATACTTATACTTATCTTTACTTATGTAATGTCTTGGACCACTATTTGTACTCCTATTTGAGTAATAACATTTTGAAATAACAGTACTTAGTAGAAAACACATATTTGAAAATAAGTAGGAAACACATTGATTTAATAATGTGTATACTACATATAAAGCAGCCTCAGAATCGTTTACAAATTACAAATGCAAATTATGTAATTCAAATCACTTTATTTGAGTAATTTCCAGCTAATGTGAGCAAACATAAAGGCTGCACTGTATAGACACCCTGTATGGAGCAGTGTCATGACCAACAATGCAGTGCTGCTCCTTTCAGTGGATTCACACAGCGATCTCTCCAGCCTGCCCATAAGAGCCTGTGTGAAGTGTGGGAAACAAGTCTTGAAGCGCGCTCCCTTTAGAGCGTGCCTATTTCAGCTCAAGTGCACTGGAGCCTCCGGAGCTGCTGGATGGTGCGTTTGTAGGGCACTCGTCCTTGTCCCTCCCCTCGACCCCTTTCCTCAAAGACTGTCCTCTCAAGTGCCACATGACTGTTAGGATCACTCCAGTCTCAAACATGTCCTTGTCACATAATGGGGAATGGGCTGAGAGCGCGGCTGTGTTATAGCGAGACAATAGTAAACTGGTGGGTATTGTTGTTTAATGCTGTGGGTTTTCCTGAGGGGTCGCCACAGAGCAGAGGCCTGATACACTGTCAGCCTGGATGATGCTCATGTACTAAATAGTTGTGTTTGTACGTTAGTTTCAATGGATAAATAACTCTACTATAATAACAGAGTGAGGAATTCGTGCTTTGAGAGGATTCCAGCTGTAATTTTTCCCACTAGTTAGTTGGTGGATGGACAGTCATAGACTTACTATGAACATATTACAGTCATCTCAGTATTTGTTTTCCTGATTCACAATGTGCGAGACATTACACATTATTCTGACTTTAATCAATCGATGTCATTTCATTTGTTAATTCATGTATTGTCTGCTCTTTTGCAACTTTTGAATGCCCAACATTGGATTTTCCCCATTATATGCACTGATTACTGTGGTTACGGGCATGTTTTAATATGCTACATATGTATAACACGATGGTCAATATCACTGACTTTAGAGCTAAGCCTCCAGAAAAACATTGTCTAACAATAAATATTAATTTTACACGCCATACATAATTGTATATCTTATTATGTATAGGTGCTTTGATGTTCCCCATAGAGATGGGTTTAGGCATTCCTAACCTGTTCCCTGTATGTTTTGGTCAATATCCAGGTTAATATGTAGATATGATTTGACCTTTCAGTTTGTATTTTAGCTCTGATATGACAGACTGCAGCATAAATGTGGACGCTGTCCACACTGTGTTAAATTATATGCTGTGGCTTGTATCTAGAGAACACTGCTTGTGAGCAATTTTCTCATTACCTGCTACAGCCCAATTACAACGCTGAGTGCTGTGCTCAAACTGCCCCATAAAAGCGATCGGAGGTCTCTGCGGTTTTCCCAACATAAACAGATGCTGGTTTGGAAGTGAAAACATCTGCACATCTTAAAATTTGCTGGATCTCTTTCAAATGACCTGATGGCTCTGGGACTTCCACAGGCTTTAGGAGCTGTAATGCTACAATAATATCCAAATGGCCAGCTCTTTACTGGTCCTGTTGAAACGGTGTCCCGCACTGACCAGGCGCATGTGGACAAGGTCAGGTGCACTTTAATGGGCATTCAGGGGACAGCATTTACCCATTAGCACGCACACAGCTCCTAGTTTGAAACGCCTGGGTTGAGGGCAGAACAAAAAGAAGAGATTGGATAAACAAAGAGCTTTTTCACAGACAAGTGAAAGTAACATTTTTGGTGACCACGCAGTAACTGTTTGTTGTTAGTGTCTTAAAGTTAAACCAGAGAAAAAATAAATAAATAAAACATGTTGTCATTTCAAGAGCCTAAGATGCTGAGTGATGAGATCTACTTAGCATAACCTAGTGGTGAATTTCAAAATGGCACCTGAAGAGAGTCCGGGATGGATTCTCTTCACTGAAACCTCCTTGTTTGGAGGAACAGATGCAAGAACAATACACTTGTAAAGAGAATTATAATAAACAGTGTACCTAAAACTGCAGATGTTATTATTCTCTATCAATTTTACATCCTATTGTAACACATTGCATTTGTCCATACTGAAGACTAGCACATAAAGTACACTGGCTTATGGAATATAAAGACATAAATACATGGCCACTTTTTGCTCACTCATGATGCATTGGCCATTTCTCCTGTGGCCTGTTAGAATGTACCCCTTTGGTCCTCCCTTTGGGATATGTGTAGCAGTGTTCTGCTATCTGCAGTTTGAGACAAATGGCTGTTTGATGTTGGTAAATATTTGCATTTGGTAAGCAAACCACTATTCTCTGTATGTTGGTCATGCTGATCCAGCTCAAAAGCGGCAATAAATTTAAATAATCGAATGCTGCATTCATAAGCCTATTTATGTAATAAAATACAAGAAACAAAAAATTTCCTTAATTACACAATTTACACTTGTATTTGTCTCTAAAAGAAATACTGATAAAACTCAGTTGGCATGTATTCATCATTGTCATAGCAAGGAGGCCAATAGTCATAGCTTATACATTTAGACATTTCCAAGCAAAGCATTATCAGCTCCTGCATTGTTTTGTGGTCGTGATAGACTTTAGGAGCCATTAGACCCTGGATTTCAGAGTTACCATCTCCCTTGAACGCAGCCGAAGTGACAGAGCAGGTCAGGAGGTGGCCCGCTGCTCCGCGTTATTTGCCGACACGTGGTTTGCATTACCAAAGTGCTGTAATCATTTGCCGCTCGACCGTGTTTACATGCATGTGCGCTGGCTAATCGGACGTGCACACTCCCCTGAGCTCAGCCCTGCTCTCTTCATTAGCGAGAGGAGGAGGATGCGCTCGGTCCACAGCTCACAGCGCTAATACAGCGCCCCCTTAGAGAGCGCTGCAGCCTGGAGCGACCTCCCGAGAAAGCCGCTCCAACATTAAATATTAATGCCATGTGTTTAGAGGGGCTTTATTTCAAACAGCAAGTTTGTCAGCATCTTCTGTAGTGCCCCTCCGTATTAGGCCCCTCTGGAAATGGGCACTTGAAGCGTAATGTCGAACTGGGTCTTCACAACAAGCCGGGCCTGTTTGTCTAATGGCCTTTTTGTGTTAATGCGGCCAACATATTCACTGTGATTTTCCTAAGTAAATGGAGCGTTTTGAAACGGGCTTTGCTGATATGCTTTGCTGGTATTTCAATGGTGTTTATTAAACTTTCTTATTAGACTATATTAAAAACATATCTCTGGTCCTTAAAATTCAAAGTAAAACAAGTATACATTCAAATTGTTTATACAACTGACAACTATCTATCATCTATCAGATAGAACGTTAAATACAATAGTTTACAGAGCTTTCAGTTGACTCAACACTCCCTCTGCTGGCCAGCTGAAATATAACAGACAGCACATGGTTGCAGTTTCTGATTGTTCTAGCAGTATCAGTGATGTTGTTATGGCCTGATATCACGTCAACATTTTCCGCAGAAACGCCTTTGAACTGTCTTGCCCAGGGAAAACACCAGCCTTTTAGAGATTTATGACAACTGTTCACCCTTGCATTCATAACTATGAACAAAACCACACTTAGAACACGAGAAATGAACATCTTCACTGTCATAGTCTTATCAGCACCAATGAAAGACCAGCCAAATGTAATAGAATCAAATCAAATCCAGAAATGAATCTTTGGCTTACCACTGAATAAACACATCACAAGGACAACATAAAAATATATTTCAATAGCTTACATTATTTAGATTTTTAATGAAATGGTAAAAATAAGAATAATTAAACTTGGTAATGTAAAAATGGGTCACAAATGATGATAAAATGATCAGGATAAAACTGGGTCCCTCATTCACACTGGATGAAAATGGTCTCATGCACACTTCAAAACTTCCACTTATCATTGCAGAATTAAACTGTTACATCGACATGAAGACATTTTAAAAGCTATTAAACATCTATCAACTATTTTGTCATCTGTCCTCATTTTCTGTCACTTCTTCATTTGTCCTACTTTTAAGTGGCAGCTTCACAATTAGTCCCTCAGATGAACCTGACCCGGCTGGCGTATGTACGGAGAAACGCTGTGTGCATTCTTCTCAATTAGGTCAGGGGCGCTAATGGTAGGGCGAAAAACACTCCCCTAAACATCCTCCAGGAATTCCACTGACTCTCCTGGATCTATATTTGGGCCAAGAGCGTGGATATGTGTCACCAGTCAGCATGAGCATATGGGAAAGAGAGTGGAGAGGTGCCATGGGCGGAGACTACAGGCACACAGGGAGATCCCAGAAGGCACCCAGACTAAACCAGGCCCTGGGCGGGTTTTTATGATACCTTTCAATCAACGTGAGACTCCCAGTAGAAATGACAGGTGATTTCACTCTGCCGACAATTAAAGAGCCCGTTTGAACAATTAAGAGCAGGGGAGGGGGAGAGCATAATGGTAACAAAAAGGCATGTGATATTTTTTGCAGTAGCATTCTAAAGGCGCTGTATACCTGCTGTGTTTAAAATGTTAAAACCATTTTTAACAATTTGCAGTGGTCCACACTTATTCTGAATTTCCTAATGAATTCCGAGTATGCTAATTATTCATTGTGATGAATTAAGTAGAAATCAACAATAGACTCACACAACGGTTTAATTTTGATCCTAAAAGCTGCTTTTATTCTGCAATATATCTGTACTGGGGTGAGACACATTTTACTTTATTACATGAAAGACATTGGGTACAGCCCCTTGAAGAATTTATGTTATGATTTTAGAGCCAATGCTGTGTTGTAAAGCAGCAATAACCCTGCTGCCACTCTTATATAAGGGGAAACATTATCGAATGTGTAAACAACAGGTAATTATTTTGGTGAAACTTGGTTTATATTGTGATAGACTTTGATTAATGTTTTGTTACCACAATTTACAGAGGGCCAGAAGGAACAAACTGCAGTAGGAGAACAAGTTAACAATGCTATTGGATCAATTTTGTGAATTTACATGCAAAATGTCATGATTTGATTGACTAGTACTTTACTTTTTATAAGACATCATAGTCAAGTATAGGCATCTTTATCTGGCTTGAATCCCATTAGTCACCCCTCATTAGTTTCATGCATAAATTGACATCAGATTCCCAGAATGCACCAAAAGCACACCATCTCATTTTTTTTTGTCTTGAGCTCTAAACAGTATGTTGACCAAAATGCCCTTGGTGTGTACACAGTGCTCCTGGCCCACGTGACCTCTGACCTCTAGCAGGTGCAGGCAGGACGGGTTTTGGCTCTGCGGGGCGAAGGGTCCTACTGTTGGGTGCCAGGGGGATGATGGAGTGGCCCTCTTCTGCACCTACAGCCTGTCCTGCCCCCACCACCTCCACGCCTCCCCACGGCAAAGGAAATTAAAGAGCCCCGCAGACGAGCTAGTGATTTAGAGCAGGGGGATGGGGACCCGGCACATTGGAGTTAATTACTGAATAATGAGGAGCAATTTATTGTGTTCTTGTTAGAGACATCAGAATACGGCCAGATAGGACTTTACAGGAGAAGGGCTGCGTCTCTCCCTCTCTCCGCAGACTGGTTTAACTCGCGGTGATTAGGTCCGCCTCACTTACCTTATATCATGGGGGTGTGGAGGGCCTGACTCTCCTTCAGGCTGCAGGGTTTCCACTAAACTTAATGAGCTCTGCTGTAGCTTCAGATCAGTCCACACCTCCAGTTTAGTGTGAAGAACATCCTCTTATTCTTAAATTGCTCTAATATTGTTTGGCAGACGATGCTTGAGTCTCTGTTTTGTAATTATTGGCGAGTTATGTTAAGTAGGCTCTAGTCTTTATCTTCGATATGGGCCTATTGCATGCAACACATTTTGCTCATGTCATATATGCATTCACCAGTGACATGCAGGGTAATAAACACAGTCTACGCAGTGTTGGATAGAATACTGAAAATTTGTGGTCAAGTAAAAGTACAGTTACATGACTCAAAATGCACCTCTGCTTAGCTAATAAAAAATGCATGAAAAATACTACTCAAAGTACTAGTTACAAGTTTTTTTTAGTAGCAGTAGTCCTTAGGTCTGTCCATTAAACGTCCTATTCTCTGAGCTCTGGTGATGCAGCACTGTTGTGTGTGTTTGTCGGTAAGGAGAGGAGCAAAGACAATGTTGAGACAGGGACAGTCATGCATTGGGACTGTACTCTGTAATTCCTAATTTTAGATGTAGTTAATTACAAATACATGCCTAAAATTATAGTCAATTACAAGTGCAAGTACATGTTTAAATATTTACTCAAAAAAGTACAATCACTCTACTACAGTAAAGTGACTACTTGTTATTAGTTGCTTTCCACTCCTGTACACGCCAGTACTAGTTTACTATGGCGGTCCCTTTGCTGTTTATCAGTGCGATTCATTTGCCAGAAAAGTGAAAGAGACACAATAGCGAATGCATTGTGACTAGTGTGTATGTGTCAGCCTTGGTATCAGTGAGAGCAGAGTGTGAAGTATCCTGACTCTTTGATGTGTTAAATATGAAATCTGACCGCAGAACAAAGCAGCTGTCAGCAGCTCGCTCATGTCAAATTCAATCCACACCGATTCTTATTGAGTTTGTGTCACGCACACATCTGCTGCACAGACGCTGCTGAGGTGTGCTAGCTCCAGCATCTCTGCGCTAACAAAGACCTCCTAACTAAATAAACACAACAGCCTTCACTCATCTGCATCACACACTGCTGATGATCATCTGAAAACAACACTACATTTGTGAACAAGCAAATGAGAAATGCCAACAGTAGATTGTGATCTCTTTGAAATGGTTGATTATGTGAAAATAAAAACTGCGGGCCAATGCTACTTGCTGCAGCAACACTGTTGTTGGCGGGTTTGTTAGGACTCTGAAAACAACACTACATTTGTGAACAAGCAAATGAGAAATGCCAACAGTAGATTGTGATCTCTTTGAAATGGTTGATTATGTGAAAATAAAAACTGCGGGCCAATGCTACTTGCTGCAGCAACACTGCTGTTGGCGGGTTCTGGTTCTATAAACTTACTGACACATGTACAATGGCAAAATCTTAAATACATTTATTCTGTAGAGTTATACTATTCAAATCCACAAATATTTGTATTTATTTATAAAAAAGAATCAAGAACAAGAAACAAAATAAATCCTTAATAATTGTGTGTGTAAGTGATGTGTGACTTTTACGCCTTTTCCTGCAGACATACATAAATTAAACGCTTAGATGTTGGCAATCTTGCATGATCCTTAAATATGTGTGTAATCCCTCAGTTGTCCAGGTATGATCCATAGTAAAAGAAAAATTCCATTCTGTCTATTGGACAAAAGTTTTTTAGTGAAGATGTTTCGCTGCTCATTCAAGCCTCACAACGGTGTTGGTACATTCTCTTATATGGGAGCTTCTCAGAACCCCAATCTGCTGTACATCTCCCTCTCAAAGCCACTAACCACTCCTTTGAAGATAGTGAGGTGCAGATCTTAGTCAAAGAAAAATGGTTTGAGAGAGGAGTTAAAGAGGTAATTTTTGTTAGGAAAGACAATCCATCTTTAAACAGGAATGGGGGCCTTAGACATCATCTATCTCCTATTTATAACTCCATCCTCAGACCTAAATCTAAACAAGGAAACAGTAGGGCTAGCAAGTATGCTAATAGGTGTGAGCACAGTTCACACTTAATGTAGTTCAATAGACCTAGCCAACAAACAGAACTGCAAACAACAGGTGTGTTTCATTGTAGTTAGCACCTCCCTTTGGACAGATATAAGACAGTGTCCACCAGCAATCTGACCAGAACTGAAGAAGCCACTTGGATGAACAACAAAACGTCTTCACTCAAAACTTTTTTGTCTAGTTGACAGAATTGAATTTTTCTTTTACCATGATCCTTAGATGTTCTTATGTAAGGAATTTGAAATCTAATTTCTATATTTAGAAGATGCTGTACATTGTACACTCCACCTGCGTAGCCCAGCGCCAGCCCAGAGATGGAAAAAATGGAAATAGGTTTGTGCACAACATTCAAGAATTCAATGTAATCATTTCAGATGGAGGGCAGAGGCCAATACCAACTGCACAGGTTATTCACTGCTTTTGAAAGAAATAACTTGATCGCAGCCATCTATTGGTAGCAGTGTGAATGAACCATGAAAAATGAGCAACTAGACAGGCAGCATGCAGTTGCCATGAACAATTTGATGGTACAAATGGTCAGTCTGGTGAAGATTTATGGAGTTAAAAACTTTGCAGGATTTATACCTTTGACATCACAATCCAGGTAATATAGTAACAGTGATTTCTATGTCTCAGAGCAGGATTAAAAGTGTGAATGAAGCAAAATACAACTCCAACTATGTTATCTCATTATGTTATGTCAAACTATTGTTAACAGCTCAAATAGTCAAGTTTGCATAGTATGTGTCCTTTAACCACTCGTATAACAATGAGCCGTCCTCGCCTGCAGTTCACGCACTGTTCATTGTCTCTCCTTAATCGCAACAACATCTATTTTCATCCTCATGATTGTATTAATTACAGCCCAACTCTGGTCTCTGGGCTCAGCTAGTGTTTTCCCCACAGAAAACAGACATGTCAGGCCTCCAACAAAAGGAGGGGGTGCAATACATTGTATACCGGCACTTCATTAATCAGCATATGAAATCAGTCGGGCCTGACACTTATCCAGCATGCATTGGAGTTGTATTATGCTTTTTTTTCCTTTTCCTTTCGCTCTATTATGACAAGTTTAATGAGATTTGGCCTGATAATAACCATAGTGATGCAGCCAAATAAAGGCATATTGGCATTGTGATGACCAGGTAAGTAAGTACCATTCTTTTAAAAATTCTCAGACCCGCGAGTGCCGTCATATCTCACCTTTCTGGCCACAGTTCTTTGTACAGTTCAAAATGTCTTATAAGATTTTCCCTTTTTTGTATTTATTAGCCTATTGAACATTAGAGCTCCAGTTATAGCACAGTCCACTTCACTGGTCTAATTCTTTGTAACATTTCACCCTATTGCTGCTGGGGGAAATTATATGAGGGCAGGGCTTTACAATACCATCAATATGCCCAAGACGACAATCGGACGTCTCATAGATATTAATGGAAGTGCAAATTAAATCAAAGTTGGGGAGAGCTGCTATCGGAGGCTGTGATCAATGCCTTTCGCACAGTCAGATTTAATATGGGCCTTGGTAATTTGAGTATCCAAACAAAATGTGCATCTTAATGGGGAAGATGAAAGTAATCCCACATGGGGAGGAAATAAAACATTAGCTGCATTGTAATTAGAGAAGTCGGAGCGCTGTGTTTGGCCAGCCTGGTATTAATGTTGAATAAAAGCCTGATAGGTTTACAGCGAGGATACGAGAGGATGGTTTCAGACACCTCAGGAGATAAGAGCAGGCGTCAGAAATCATACATCTGTTTAATGCACTAGGATCAATGGAAATGTAAACAGTGGCACGAAGGCAAAGTCGACTGAGTTAAGTGACTGTCAAAGTCACTCTTTGAAAAGTACATTCTGTAATGGCTGACTTTGAAAAAAATAAGTTCTGTTGGTTTCCCATGATCCAAGATGATGCATATTTTAACGTTTTATTTATTGATTCAATTTATTTTTTTACAATCGATGACTGTAGTCAATTTTTGCTACAAGCCCAAATTCAAACTTCTGCTCTATTGGTGACTTTTTTTTTTTTTTTTTTGTATCTTATTTAAATGAATGTGTTCATCACATTGTGTGTCTTTTATATTTTTAAATACTGTCAGGATCCTCCCTTCTGCTGTTTCCCTGTTGTTTCCCCTCCCTTCTGTGTTATTTGTCTCTCCTCCCACCTGGGCGTCGGCTTACCTGATCTGGCAGCTGGCACATCTGGATCCAATTTCCCTCATTATCTGCAGTATAAGAAGTCTTGTTTTTTATCCGCTCCTTGCCAATACATTGTTGATATTACTGCAGTTAGTAGATGCATTTGGCGCCACAAGACAAATTAACCTTTTTTGGCATTTTTGTACTACGGTTGCTTTGTTCTGTGTCCAGGTGCCTCTGTTGTTATTTTTGGAAGCTGTCGGCCTGTATCCTCGCCTGTCTACCTGCCTGCCTGCCTCTAACCTGTCTACCTGCCTGCCTGCCTCTAACCTGTCTTCTGCCTGCCCTGTCGGCCTGTATCCTCGCCTGTCTACCTGCCTGCCTGCCTCTAACCTATCTGCCTGCCTGCCTGCTAGCCAGCCCAGTACCTACCTGCACCTCTGGACCCCCCAGCCTCATACG
Organism: Periophthalmodon schlosseri; assembly: GCA_000787095.1. NCBI lineage: Eukaryota > Metazoa > Chordata > Actinopteri > Gobiiformes > Gobiidae > Periophthalmodon > Periophthalmodon schlosseri. The sequence continues at coordinate 28,520 of KN474252.1, read as the reverse complement.
TACCACATTTACTGATTACTAGCCTGAACAATAAACAGTTGTGCTGCTTTTGGGTCCTAAGTAAAACCGTGACAAATATGCTACATGCACCAATGAGAAATCCAAATGATGAAATGACCGTAGAAGATAATATTTTTAGTTTGAATTCCTTGGCCCTCTATGACCACTGCAAAACAATGGGGAAAAAAGTGAATGGAATGCAGTGGTCTACAATTTAATGTCCTTTTTATGCTGATTTTGAACATTTTACACTGTCTGATTTGTTGTTGTATTAAATGTCAATAAAAATACAAAAAACAGCATAGAGTTGTAATCCGCTGTAATGATGCGTTTGAAGCATGTTGCGGGTCTTTGGTGTTTGTTTGCTGTCCGTGCGAATGCGCACTGCAGCCTGTTAAAATGGCACTTTGAGAAGACAGCAGGTAGCAAGCATCGAGCAAACAGCACAACAGCTTCTCCATGAATAACACATGAGATCACAAACACTGGAAGACAATGATCCTCTACTTTGAGCGAGTCAAGTGCAATCCGCTCAGCAGCATCACGCAACAGCAGCAGCCAGACACAGCACTACAGGCCCTGATCAAAGAAAGCACCTGCAGGAGAGGATCCACGCTATTAAAGTCCAAACGTCTGGTCATCGGGGTCATTGTTTTGAAAGGTAAACATCTCCCAGTACTAGTGAATGGAGATTTTTTGTGAGCTGTATATATGGTGTTAGGTGAAAGGGATGACAGATGGGAGAGTCAGGTTGCTTATATAGTGTCTGGTTGAGTAAAGCAGTAACACTATTTTAATGAACTTTGAATTGGATGCTATTTGTAAGTGCACGGAATAATAGCTGTTCAGATGCTACTGTCAATTTTTAGTACATATGCTTAGAACAATTAGGTGTCGCTTGTTGAATAAATATTATGCCTTATGATGTGATGGAGTGGGGGGTGTTTTTCTTAAGTTTTTGAGCTTAACTGTCTGATCTGCTGTAATTATATGATCCCACTTAAAATCAGGTAATCATTCAAATTAAAACCCATTAGGTCATTAAGTGTGATTATGGCAGCGCTTGGCCTTACTGCAAGATAAATATTGACATTCTGCGTTTTCTGTTAGGCAGTTAAGAGAAAGAGGTTCAGTTTATAACAAGCTGCATTGCATTTTCAAACGCATCTCTGAGTGGGTGGATGTTGTGATCCGTTCATCCAAAAAGCGTATTGATATTGTCAAATGTTAATATGTTATTCATAAACCTTTACGATCTTTCTAACCTGATTTCTGATTTCTTTGAGTCTCAGTGTCAATCACAAAATACTGTTGCCATAGAGCTAATGGGTCCTACAAATCCATACAAAGTGAGCGAAGCTTTTGCTCACCAGCAATACTTTGTACTGGTTGGAGCTAGAATCAAACCACCAACCTTCTGGCTTGTGGGTTAATGTTCTACCACTGAGCCACTTTGCTATGCATATACATTAAGACTACAATGGCCTCTGAGACAGATTATTTGTCTCACAGTGGAGAAATCCATTGTTAAGGCAGCTATTAATAGACAAGGAGGTGCATATTGCAAGATAATGATAGAGATTAGGCTAAAGATATAAAGTTTTAACAATACAAAATATAAACACAGTGCAGATAAAACTATATTTAACTGTAACTCTCTAAAGTTAGATTAAGTAGTGTTTGACAAGTACAACCATAAGGTAAATGCACACCACTCACATTGAGTACATAATGGGTACACATTTTTTCAGTATCCCTTTTTCAACAACAAAAAGCACATACTCACAGATGCACTATGTAAATTTTCTGATGGTGGGGGTATTGCTTTGCCTGGAATGTTCCACAGTCTGACATTAAACTTATCTTCATGGAGACAAAAAGATAACGCTACAAGGTCAAGTTACAGGTCAGATCTGTGGAGAGGTGATCCCGCTCCCAATGAGGTATTTTTTTGAGCAATAAAAACACCTGTAATTAAATGAAAAATAATGTCATACTGTGGAACTTTCTACATAGCACAATCTCATTTCACCAAAGCAAGCAGGTGGCGTAATCTCATCCAGAAAAGGTACATAGTGTACCTTTAAATACGCCTGGTACAATACAGATGGTTGCTACACTAAACGGTGGATATTATTCAAAGCTGATCTGAAGAGAAGAGAGCCTGAGTGTTCTTCTCTCTGCTGCCGTGTTTAGCACAACAGTGGTTTGTACAACAGGGACCCACTCTTCAGCGTAATGGCAGCAAAGGAGGTCATAAATAATGGATTGAAGATCACTTACACCTCATGAAGCAGGCTTTAGCATTCAAGGAAGATTGTATCACGTTTTGCTGTTCAAATGGTATTCCTTGGATCTTTTACCTAGGATTATAAAGAAAAGTTTAGTTTCAAGAGGCTATGCAAAACAGTATTGACTAAAAGTGGTTTAAATCTGGCCCCTTGGTGTAGTGAGTGTATGTGAAAATTGATAGGGTTTAAAATGTATATTTGCACTCTCTTGCACGCTCAGTTTTGTCTCTTGACATCTAATTTGATAATTAATGCATTTGAAATGTCCAGATCTCATAAGAAACAGGAAGTATTTGTTTAGTAATAGTTATTTCGATTGTCTGACATTTCTGTTTGCTTAGTCAGATTGGACACGAAGCATCTTGTATGAATTAGGTTTTCTTATATTACTTTGCATGATCGCAAATAATGAGATAAGGGTGGGGAGGTGCTCCATTTTCACCTATTATTAAAGACTTAAGATGCATATAGTATAATTCTGTGCTTTTCTTCAGTGAAGCAATACTATGTACCATTCTGGAGGTGGCATGTCCAATCGTTACAGTAAAACCATACTTTGGAACGCTCTCCATGGAGATGGATAAGTTTTATGTCATACTGTGGAAGATTATAGCCAAAGGAACATTTCCATGGAAACAAGCAGTTTTTCAGTGCAATAAAAACAACCAACCAATGATAAAACATGCTTTTATTTTAGGCTATTTTTGGGCTAAAAAGTTACATACTGGGGCTTTAATTTGTTCAACTTTTACTTAAATCACATTAACTGATCTTGTTCACAGTGTCCTTTTGATTACATCAGTTTGATTTATGCACTGAAGTAACAATATTGCTTGTTTCATACTAACATTTCTAGTAAACTCTTGGAGGAAAACTTCAAGCTGCAGCAGCCGTTTCTACACTGCCCCTCGGTGGTGGGTCTGTGAAACTGGCAAATACAATTATTTGGGGACAAGTTGGAGATACTAACAGAAAATAATACCTAATACAAATCGCCGTCATTTGTGATGTTTGACTTTTTGTGGAGGAAAAATTCAGAGAAGAGAAGAGATGATTAGATCTAACTGCATATCTTAATAGAATCCACTCACTCGCCATTCCCATTAACGAACCAATCCCCCAATTATGTAAATTAACACAAGTTGAAGTTGTTCACATAAATACCAACAGTGTCATATTGCAGAGCGAGCTAATTGGGCTCCTACTTTTGCATAATTGCAGCAGTTGGGGTCACGTCCTCAGCTCACCTCTCCTTCAAGTATTGTTTTTCAGCACACAAACAGTTAATGGAGCAATTAAGCAGAAGCACCACTCCTGGAGGCCATTTGGCAAGGAACAGGGCAGATCAACGTTGAACCCAAGAGCTGTGACTGTTCTGATGGTACACAGGAGTTTAGAAAATGTCCAGTATCCAGTTAACAGTGAACATATAGGCCTGTCGGGACATGCTCATCTATGGATACTGCACTTTTGTCACTTTAAAAGAGTTTGACTTTAAGTCTTTTTGCTTCATTATTAACTCGGAAACATGTTACCTTTACTTTTCTTATAAAAGCACAGTCCGATGTGAATTGACAAAAAGGATAGTGTACCCATAATCCAACACATTATTCATTTATTAGAAGATGTCACACATACAATACAGTTCTTAGCACCAATGCTTTAAGTAACAGTTAATGGAAAGTTATTGTTAAAAACAAACGTGCAGAAGTAGCAAACTTTAAAATGCTGTCCGTAAACTACATGCTCGGTGATGTGAATAATTCTAATATTGAAAAGAAAATAGGCTTGTTATTGTAGGAATTTTACCAGGTAACTTAAATATGTAACTGTATCAATACTTCACATTTTGAGCTGTTGTGGACCTTTTTCTGTAAACTCTGCTGCCCATCACATTTGTAACATAGAAAGAAACAGGTTATTACAGTATTATGTACCATGATGCTCATTCTTTGCATGAAAAATGAGAGCCAAATCAAACACTACTTGACCCAACACAAAACATATGCATAAATATGAACTTGCATTTCTCATTAATGGCCATATAAAAACCCTGACACCATTTTATTATCAGAACAGTAAAAATAATAAAATAATACATCCAGAATAACTCATCTTTAATCACATATTTAGATTGTAGAGTGGGACTTTTCACTAATTAATCAGAAATCGCTTCTTATTGGGTTGTGTGAATGCTGGCTGCATGCGACTGGTCAATAATTATGGACATTTACGGCAATACATTTTTAACATTTAAATCTAGCAATAGAAAGTACATTTTAACACAAATCTCTGAAAATGCTATTAAAATTTTTACTTCTCCAGTTTTCAGCTTTTCAATATCACAAAGAAATGTGTAAGTAACAGTGTAGTTTATAAAAAGATATGTTTTGCAGCATATGAATTCTTATCAAAGCTTGTAGTGCTTATTCTATGTGTAACTAACTTCGCATCTATTGGGTTTTTGGTTTTCTTTTTCCAGGCTTTCCCTTTTTGACGCTTTCAATTCTAAGCCTGAAGTTTTGATCTCTTCTAGTGGGGACTCTACCATAGACTTTGCCCACCCTCTATGACTAAGTTATGCCCTGTCATGTAGTCGGAGGCGTCACATGCCAAGTAGACCACCGCTGCTTGCAGGTCTGTCACTTGAGCCAGTCTACCAGCAGGGATATCTGACAGCCAGCGCTGCACCAGGGGCTTCAGGCTCTCCGAGTGGATGAGAGGGGTGTCCACGATGCCCCTGAAAGAAAGTGACAGACGGTTACTAAAAGCGGGAGGAAAAAAACACACACACACAATGGAATCACAAGGCATCACAATACAGAGGCGGAGTGGCAGCTTTAGTGACAAAAATAAACCCCATTCTTCTCAGATAAAAAGGACACGGTGGCATCTGGGGTATTTATTGTGGGGTTGACATGCCTAAGAGTGAGGGGGTGAAAATAATAATAATTAGATTGTACTGTGTTGTTAGAAATTGTACCAAAAATATCTACTAACAGTTTACACATATTGTTCAATACATAATACTCAAGGCATGTCTTGTTATAAATATCACAACATAAAGTAGTTTTATGTTCTACCTGATGAGCTCTAGTGTAGCCTTTGGTGACTTAAACGACCAAACATTCCAAAGTCCTTTTTTACAGTTCTTTATTACTGTTTATTTCTTGTTTATTGTTTATTGATGGGACCCCATTAGCGCTGACAAGCTGATGCTATTCGTCCTCGGCTCAAGGAATGAACGTTGATTTTGATTTTATAGGACATTAATGACAAAGCAGTAATTTGCACAAAATAGCCATGGCGGATTGCGTGTTCTTTTTCCTATGGACCACTGAAAATACACCGGTTTGCACAGCTCAGTCCAAGTCTGGCCTGAGAAGCAAAGGAGAGAGTAGAGACCAGACTCAGACTGTAGTACAATTTCAATCCTGCCATGTATTATCCAGGCTAAACCTTAACAAGAATAACGGGGAGGAGATGAACGATACTTTTGCGTTTTGTTTTGTTTTTTTCAACTTGAGATCACAGAACATCTAGCAACATTTACATTTTGTTTTTGTATCTATTTCTTATGTGCTCTTCAGTACTACCCCAATGATTCCTGGTAGAACAATACAGCTACACAACTTTATATAGACTTAAATGGTGTGCTGTGACCTTCTACTGGGCTGTGACACAAGGATTAAGCTACAGTAGGTAACATCAGAGGGTGTCCATTTAAATACATTTGTCAACACACAGCACTTTGCCTAATGCATCTCTTTACGCAGGTGACATGGAAGAGACTATAAGCTACATGCTCTACCCCATTGTTCGAGCTATCCACTGCCTTTGATACAGAATTCCAACATTTGGGTACATTAGCACATCCAAAGGAGCATGTGACACCTTGGTTAACGTATTCCACCTCAATTATATTTCTCTTCAGCTGCCCGTTATCTGGAAGCTTTCCTGGCAATCAGAGCTAGTGTTTTCCCTCAACCAATTTTCCAGATAATGCTGCTTATCACCGCCGCAGCTAAAGTTGCCAATGGAACAGAGCTCCAGTCAACCTCGCAAGCGCTAATTGTGTCCCCTTTTTTATGCATATTTACCCACTGTCACTTCAAAAAGGAAAACCACTAGCCCGTTGAGACGTCGAGTTAACGATAGGAAAGAGAATTTGCAAATTAAAATGAGCAAATAAGCAGCAGATAAATAAAGGCGAGTGTTGCATGGACAGATTTGGGGCTAAGGGATGCGCTGCTTAACAAACGCACGGCTGTCTTTGCTTTTCTCTTTTCAGCCGCACCGACAAATAGATACAAACAAGGCCCTTTTGTGGCACTTGGCGTGAGGTTGCTAATTTGATTCCCTAATTGAATAGAACAATAAGCACGGCTGTTTGCTTGATTCATCCCTCAAGACGTCATCCAATTAAGAACGGATGCATTGTTTGAAGACTTAAATTAGCATGTTGTTCTCAAATGGGGCTCTCCATTTGAAAGCACACTAATCACGGTTTCTTTTTGTAGCTCAATTGTAGTGCAAGGATTTTTAAACAAGTTGATAACAGAAAATCAAGTTTAGTCTAAAAAGGACTGATATAACCTCCAGACTTCAGACCTCCATGTTCAATGTGAAAAAAACTCCAAAACAAATGATTTTATTATCAAGGAACTTACACTACACATCTATTCATAGGTTTCAGCTTAATTTTATACATGACATTTTGAGGTCTTTTCATTATTCAAAAGATAATACTTAAATTGTTAACTGCTATAGAAACAGTCCCAATCGGGCATCATTCAGAAACCCATGGATAAAATAGTATTACATAGATTTTGTTGGGGTTTTTTTTAATTCAGATTTGTCAGGTTTACTTCTGTTGTATAGTCTCACCTCAAAGGGTCACAAAGACATTCATTTCTAAATCAAATGGTCAAAATAAAACACCAAGAAATCTCAAGACTTACGGCGATATACAGTTAACGCGGACTCCTCGGTCAATCCACTCCGTGCCCAGGGTTTGGGTGAGTTTGACCACTCCAGCCTTGGACGTGTTATATGACAGCTGCTTTTGTGGATGAGGCACTGAAAAAAAGGGAGAAAGAAAAACAGGAAAAACGTGTTTACAACTCACAACACACAATATACGGATTATTGAGCATTAGCTGTGTTTACATGCACACGAAAATTCTGATCATTATCTGATTTCTAGAGTTATTCTAATTATTTATTTAGATGTCATGTAAACAGTTACATCTGATGCGAGTAATTTGATTTCTTTCTGATTGCCACATTACTTTTTGCATAATTTCCCTTGTCAAAACTTGCACAGATGTGAACAAAAACAAAAATGAATGAGAAAATGTTAAAGATTGGTAGTTATTTTTAAATTCCTCGTCTCCTTTGTCTTCCAAATACAACAGTGACTCTAAAAATTCTCTACTTTCCCAACACAGGTTACCAGGTGATGATCAGATTTCCCTCGTGCAGTAAACACAAGGTAATACTCAGATATTACTGGGTTATCTGATTATTCTAGTTATCGGTTTTTCACTGGCCATGTAAATCTATCCATTGTTGCACTTTGAATGCATACACATAAGCAGTTTTCAGTTGTGCTCTTGTGGACACTCCATAAAAGCTCTTCCATTAGCTGCGGGGGAACTGGAGCCATGTAAAATTAATAGCTCATAATGTCCAGTTATGCTCTGTCCTTAGCAACAAAGGCGGGACCCATTTGTTTGCCTTGACCATCACAGATGCTGCACACTGCATGGGATGCCGGGACAGGGGCTGGTTTTCCGCTGGTTGATTAATTATCATAAGGAGGGCTCCAAGTTACATACAACTTTAGTAGTTAACCTCATCACCTGCCGATCTGACTGCCAAATGGCTTCAGTGTGAGGCCGTGGATGATGAATACAGCTCAGCTACAGAAAGGCACGGGACGGTCCAGGGGAGAGACCAGGCCTGGAAGATAAATCTAGCTCATTCATTTAAGATCGACTTTTAACAATGTTTTAAAATTGCTATACTGCTAAATCAATTTGTACACTTTTCTGCAGCAAAGTTTCTGTAGAGGCCAAATTGGCAGGTAACAGTGAAATTCTGGGTTAAATCAAGGTCAATTTAAGAGAATAATAAAAAAAAATAAAATAAAAATCTGCATTTTAACATTAAAACACAAAATAGTAAATTCTGTCAGCTTGAGAACCTTGAAGGGTTAATGTGATATCTTTAGCTTGTTATATGTATGATATATGTTTTACCAATTGAAATACTGTGCATATTTCTCTATGTCATGACTTTATAAGTGATGTAAGATGATTCAGTCTGTAGGTTCTGATGCAGGTTACAAATAAGACGTTTTACATTGTAATGATCTGAGATTTTGTGAGAGTTGACACCTTTTGTTGTTCTTCTATTTATGTGTTGTTCTTAATTTACCCACTTTTGTATGCACGCTCGGCTGCTATGCCGACAAGTTGATGTGAAGGTTCTATTCATCAGTTATTGGTCTGTTTTGGAGACTGGCTCTGGGGAGTTGAGATTGCTGTTGTTTGGCTCTTATTTTGGCATGGGTTAGGGCCTACAGTAGCCCTTGTGTTCAGAAAATAAACAACATGAAGAAATTCGCTGTACTTTCTTACACCAGAATGCTACAATATCATTCCCAAAAAGACATTCTAAGCACGTACAAACTGAAAAGAACTGAACCCTTGCTGTATTACAAGAAATTATTCTGGACTAAAAAGGGAAAAATCCAGAAGTAACCTAAGACAATCAGGTCTAATACCTCTACACTTCTTTGATGGATCAATCAGTCAGTTGAAAGGTCATCAGGAGTCTTTTACTGTTCAAGTCTTAACTATCATTAGAAGATATCCATGAACCAGCTGCACCCGACCCACAGTTTGAGAATCATCAGTCTAGTAAGATGTTTAAATGTGCTGATCTTCTGCCTGTGTGAGTAGATAGTGCAGGCAGGTATAAGGCTAGACTGGGCTGGATAAGAAGAGGCTAGGACCTTAGAGGAGCAAGTGAGGAGGAGCGCAGCCCGGGGCTTACATGCAGATTGAAGGTGAAATCCCACTTATCAGGACAGGAAACACAGCAGCTCCGAACGGCTAACAGCGCTAATCCCCGCTCAAGACCTGATGATACGGCCCCAAAATACCATTCAGAAAACTCCTTCATCCTTTAAATAAGCCTGCATTGATGTTTTTTGCCGTCTTAAAGAGCTGCAATCCCCAGAGAAGCGGGAAAAGAAGCATTCTCCAAAGCCCTCTTTAAGGTTGCCCCTGCTACGTATTGGTCGTTTCAAGTGGGAGGAAACATGCACTTTATCAGGCACGCCTTTTACATAGAGTTCAGTTCAGATAAGGGATCAAATGATGTACCCTTTCCCCAGAAGGCCTGGAAGAGGATGCTTATATGCCACCGGGATGGGAGGTGTCATCCATCCAGCAGAGGGGGCACTACAAACAAAAAAACTCACAAGCTTAGCCACCTTAACTTCTAGTTTGGACAACTTTCATCAGCCTAAAAGGTGGGAGCGTTTTGATTGTACAAGTAATGTTTGTACCGTAAAACTTACACATCATTAAAAAAAAATTAAGTGAAAGAGAAAGTTGTATCTACTCACAAACACTAAAAAAAAAAAAAAAAGCATTCATAATCCCAATTTAAACCAGCTTTATACCGCTATCAGGGAATTTCAAACCCTTGGGGAACTCTTGGAGACAGGATCACCAATATAATTGAAAGTCAAGGTCAAGTGGTTTAAATAGGAAGTGAAATATGTGAATATTATTGTTATTAAATGACAAATGGCAGAGTCAAGACAACATCCTCCAAACATGTCTCCAATGTCAGTTTGAATCATCTGAAATTGGTCTGAATATAGACATGTTTTTGTCTACTAGAGTGAAGCCTTGGTCTTTGTGTAAAATGTGTTTATGTAGAAAATGTATAAACGAAATATTGATCAATGAAACTATTGGGGTTGGCATAATTTATAGCAATTCAGATGTATTCTCATGTATTCTGTGGTATTAAAACTTGCCTGTGTATTCAGGAAATTATGAATAGAATACTGAACAAAACAAACTACAAAAGTATATCTACTTTCTTCAAACCTATTCACAATTCAACAATCCTGCGACACCATCCTAACTTTTCCAACAAGTGCATGTCCGCCAAACACTGTACCAGTAATGCTTGCTGCTTCTATGGACGTATATCCTCTCCGGCAGATGGACAAAAAGCTGTCATTGTGCATTTTAATTGGACTTTTACAGCTGCGTTTTGGGGCTTCCACTTGGCCAGAACAGCTCCCATCTGATTACACATTATGACAATATTATAACAGATGTCCCGACCAATAAAGTATATTCCTGAAGGACTCTGTGTAATGTGTATAATTGATCATTTTATTTTATGCAGTCTCTATTTACCAGCATGCTCCTAGTTTACAGATTGCCCCCGCAGTCTGGACAGGGGCCCATATGGCACATTACTGGCCATTTGACTACTATACTGCTGATGAAGTGATGTGGTTCTCTGGAGGAGGAACCCCTTTTGGAGGTGGGGAGGGAGGGGTTGGGGGGAAGCGCTCCAAAGTCTTCCGCCGTTCAAACGAGGCCTTGGGCTCTGTGCACAGGAACACTCTCCTCTCACACTCACATCCTCCAAACAGCTCCATAGATGGGGATGTTTATTATGATGCAAAAGGGCCATGCTCACATGCAATCACAACACTTTGTATTTCCTGCCATGTTGTCTGGTGCTTCAGAGGGGCTAAAAGTTATGGAAGAGAAAAGCTGCCTAATCCTTTTCAAAGAGGATCTTGTGTTTCTCCGTTTAACACAAAGCTTGTTCTAAAAGGATGCCCGGATACATTTTTTTGTAATGTTGCGCGGTTATTGTTATTTGTATGCTGCAGCAATAGATTTTAAAAATACTCACCATTTGGAATGCTACACCCAGTTTGTATTTGATGCTCCCAGTGAACCTTTTCTGACTGTTAAGAAGTGGCTATCATTCTCACCTCACAGTAAGAAGGTTCCTTTCTACCTTTCTGTGGGGAGTTTGCAAGTTTCTCCCCATGTCTAGGTGGGTTTCCTCCAACTACAGAAAACATGCACAATGGGTAAAATCCTCCAACTAAAGTAGTCTTGACCCGAGCTCAAGCTCTGGAGAATTGTGGAGATGGGCCCCCGGGCGCAGCACTGCATCAGCCACTGCATCAGCCACTGCTCCTGACATGCTGCTCCAGTGGCAATGAAGGATCGGTCAAATGCAAAGGACAAATCTGAGCTATTCTTGCAAAATACATTGAAACAACATACAAAATATCACCCATGAGAGAATAAAATTAAATATTATTAAATATTTCTAAAAACATAAACAAATGTTGACGCACATGCTACACATTTCCCTGTTTAAAAGACCTACTCTTTTTATTTTAATATTGATTCTTACTACTGATCATGTTCCTTGTTCTAAACTTCAGATATTTGAAGTTTACAAAAAAATCATTTAGAAATAATATTAGTGCCGTATTGTTTAAGTGCTTACTATGTGAGCACTCATTATTGGCATAATAAATAGTTGGTCAGAGGACATGTTGGAAGCTGTGGCGACAAGAACCATGACTCACCAATCAGACTGGCCATGGAGGCAGTGTTGATGATTTTGCCATATCCCTGCTTCAGCATCACCCGACCGGCCGCCTGAGGAAAGGATTCAGGGAGAAGAGACATGTTACACAAAAGCCTATGGCTATGAATGAGTGCAGTCCTAAACATAAACATTAAGTAGCACATTCAAAATTTGATTAAAAAGCATTTACATTTTTTAGAGAAAATTATTACCAATACTGCCACAATAAACTCCACACATTTATGTAATTAAACCACTTGTAAAATATTTGACAGAATTAGCTTTTTTTTTTCTTTTTTTTTTTTTGCTTTTGTAGTGGTTATTTTGGGGGTCCTGGCCTAATTAGTTTTTCATATTATCATGTTTCTAGGCAGATGTTATAGTTTAAAAAAAATAAAAAAATTCTAATATCTGAATATGGATATACCAGTAAAATATAGATAAATATAGACATTTGTAATTTTTTTTGTAATACAACTAAGTTTTTGAAAAAAATAGTTTAAATATAGTTAAAAATCCAACTAACATTTTATAGTTGCAAAGTGTTGCAATTTAAACATTTAAATATGTTGGCGCTTGACAAATACAGTAACAGATTATAAATGGTAAAGTGTGGTATAGAGGTTATATTATTACTCTGATTAGTTTTATTTATTCCCCCTCTCTGTGATAAAAGTTGATTATATTTTAAGTACTGTAAAATCAATGACTTTAAAACTAAAATCTCAGGTTATAATTATTGAAATGTCCCAGTTTGTGTTGTAGACACATGAGTAACCCACTTGACAGCACATAAAGGTCCCTCTGAGGTTGACACTGAAAGTTTGGTCCCACTCCTCTAAAGTGGTGTCCTCGCTGGCTGAGTTCATGTTGATGCCTGCATTGTTACAGGCAATATGCACCATTCCCCATTTGGACACGATACAGTCCATCATCCTCTGGACATCTTCAGATTTACTAATGTCCGCTGTGATGGCCATGCTGTGGATCCCTGTTGAAAAAATTTAAGGTTGTTGGGATTTATTAGTTAGGTCTACTCAAAAAGCAAAAACGCTGATGTACAGTTCTGATAAAGTAACATGAGAAGAACTGGTCATGAGAAAATGTTGCCATTTTAACCTTTACAATGCTGCCATCTCCTGGTCAAGATAAGCAACTCTTCCCCCACCCCCTGTGTTTTTATGAAGCAAGTGCATACTGCCATTTGAAATTTGTATTATTATGTGCAATGTAATCACTAAAAGTATAACATATATAACATAACATAGTGAGTCAGAGTACAAAAACTATACTAGAGAGTCATTTTAAAAGATAGAGTATGGCAGGGGTATTCTGCCATGAAACAAGATTAATTAAGTCTAGCTTATTTAAAAAATCCAGGTGTATCAAATCCTTAGTTCGTATTCTACCAACCATTAAAACTTAAGTAAACATAATAAATGTTATCAGTAAAATCTATATTAAATCATGTTTACCTGATATCTGGGACACAAATGGTGAATGTTTATAAAATATTATATAAAAATCCAATAGCCTTACCTTTAAGATTCAATTCTTTAGCCACAGTGTCAGCTTTGATTGAGTCGATATCGACTATAGCCACATTAGCCCCCGCCTCCCCCAGTGCGTGGGCAAAGGCTCGGCCTATGCCCTGTCCCCCTCCGGTCACATAGGCCACCCGCCCATCCAGACGCATTCGATCCAGAATAGGACGTCCCATCACTCCATGGAACACCTCGTCATTGGTGATGTTAGCCTGGCAGAAGAACAAAGCCTTATTATTTTCTCAAAATCTTAGGGAAGGTGGTTTTCTGCTTTTAAGAAAAATAACATTTTTCAGTCAGGTGAGCACCATTAGCATCTCATCACAGTAACTTTTCTGCTTAAGAGGTGCAGGGACTTCATTACCTGATCAGCCAGACCCTTCTATATTCTGTTCAAATGCAGAAGGGTCTGGCACCGTACCATAAAGGGCTCAAGTCACCGTCCAAATGGTCCAACCACAGCCGCTAATTTGTCACGTGTTTCTCATATCAAAATTCTCGTATCATTTTCTTTGTCTGTTGATTCTGCAGAAATCTGAGCTTTTCTCAGTCCCAGTGTTGTCCGCCTTATGTTGTCCGCTGATTCTAGGACATGCACTGCTTTATTCTTGTTAGATCTCTCAATAACCTCTCACACAGTCAACCATCATATTTGTTCAAAGAACAGCATGCTTTGCTTTGAAATGTCAGGTTATTCTCTAGAACTCAAAGCTCTTGGAAATGCATATGGTCTCTGGGTGTGTTGATTGGAAGTGGAGTGCACACAGTCTTGGACTTGTTTCTGGACCTCAGGACACTCCTTTCAGTTGGTTGTATCCAGATTCTGGGAATCAAAATCCAGTAGAAATGTGACCACGCCTATTTCTTGTATTTAGTATGTTTTTTTTTATTTATGCATTCTGAAAATATTAATCCTTTAAATGCAAATTTGAAAATTTTGATTTGATTTTGCATGTACTGTAAATAAATGGGTACAAAAATTGAGATACCTTCCATGAAACTGAAGCAAAGGGATTATGGAGTTATTTTTATGTGTGCCGGTTTGTTGCATTTGTGGTTTTTGTAGATTATAATAAATGCTTATAGGGACAAAAATAAATTAAAAAAACAGTATAGATGAATACTGGTCCCTCCAACCACTACCCATCACTCACCAACTTCATACTAGACAAGGTTGGTGAAGTGTCTTGCCTAAGGACACTCCAACAGTTTGTATGAGAACTACAGCCGCCACACTGTGGCCCAACATTCTCCCATCAAGTAAGTAGGCACAGCGTTTCTTAACTTCCAAGAATTGGTGAGGTCAGGCATCGACAGGCAAGGATAGCCACACCCTCATTTGCACTACAGAATTTACTACAAGTTCTCTTGCTTTTACCATGTGGAGCATAGCACGCAACCCAATGAACTAAAGCTAAAAACATCACTAACAGTTCAGCATTCAATAGTTTAGTATCACTAAATCCCCAAAAAACCATTGTCCTTTCTATTCCTTTGCTTTGTTCCTCAAGACAGTCCATAACAAATAGCTGGGATAATTCACAAATTTCCACTTAACTGACAAATAAAGACAAAATCATGGTTTAATTCATACCTTTGTCCTAGAGCGTTCAGCAGCAGCTGAAACTCGCCGGATAACAGTGATCCCATCTCGCAGTGGTAGAATCACCTATAGAATGAAAAAAATGTAAAGGTAAACCAAGTAATGGTGGATAGCTAAAAATTAGTGCGCATACTTGTTCCACACGTGGATCTTGGGAGACAAAATCATTGAATTCCTGCAGTGCCAAGGCATTCTGATCGGTGATGTCTCTTAGATAAACTTTGGCTTTAAAGAGGGAGTTGTCCACACATACGACACCTCGTAATCTCAGCAGATTATTGTCCAGGATACACTTGTAGTAGTTGATGTAATTAGGTTTATCTGCATCAATGAAGACCATGTCAAACTGTTCTCCTGCTTCTGCCAACTCCTAAAATGACAAAACAAATGCGGTTTGCTCTCGTCTACTACTGTTTGTATTCTATTCCTCTAATTCATTTCTCACACATTTGTAAGTCTCTGATGTCAGGTTTTGAATCATAGTCATTAAGCTAACCTGCACAGACTGAAAACACCCTCATTATGCCTGCAGCAGTTGGCGAGAGTGCTATCAACTGCTTTTCAACATGCCTTTTTTTTAATGAAATGCAAATAAAATGTATTTAGCTGTTCTATAAGATTACCTTAAGGGTGGCTATGGCAGATCCAATTTTAACAATTATCTTCTTTCCATGCGGGGACTTGTCAAAAAAAGGTTGTGCAAATTCCTTTAGATACGCCTCCAACTCCAAAGCCACCAAACGACCATCGTCGGGAAGCGCCTCTGCCATAGAGAGGGCTCCGTAGCCTGTGAACATTCCGATCTCCAGGATTCGCCTGGCTTGACTCATGTGCACCAGTGTTTTCAGAGTTTGACCTGACATAAACAGCAACATCATAAAAATATAAGTAGTACAGAATATTCCTTCAAGTCTACACAGTTTTTCATTAACACTGTAATTGTAATAATGCATTTTTGTTCAGTGGAGTGTTTTACCTTCCACGTGTCCAGTGATGCACTCCTTAGGAAGCCGGAACTTAGTCTTACCCTCCTTGTGCACACGGTCCCAGTCATGAGTTACAGTTTTCCTGGAATTAAAATGATTAAAAACAATTCCAACATTCTTTTCATTACCCTGTGTCTACCACTAAAGTCTTAATACTTGTATAGCTCAGCCAGCGGTTCACTTTCCGGTGTGGTGAACTTGTCCAGGTAGTCATCCAGGCCACTGGCTATGTCTAGAGCTCGCTGAAGATGGTCCACCAGCTCTGTGGGGACACTGCCATTTGCTGTGGCTATGTCTTTAGCTTTTGTTAGAAGATCCACAAGAACCTCCACGGGGGTATCTGGAACTTCAAAAGCACAAAAATTGTACAGTTTGAAAATGTTTACATTTGAAAGTTTAGTCTCACACATAAAAATCAACAGAACATCAGAAGAGCCAAACATTGTACTAAAGTGGATCTACAGTTGCTTCAAAATATGATTGAGGTGAAATGTTTAAAAAGTGACTCAAATACTTTTTTATCATTACTTATATATAGAAATATAGAAATAATTATGATATTGGTCCATTTTTCTGGCCTATATGATGATGATATTAGGCCTGTCACAGTGACACAACAGATTCTGAAGTGCAATACATTGCAGAAAATATCATAAATAATAATACTAATAAACTAGTACTTTATGCCACTGACACAACCCTAAAGCAGGATAATGGAGCAGGAAACTTGAATAATAATAATAATAATAATAAAACAATACTATTAGGGCTGTAATCCTTGAGATGATTTATTGTTTGTTAGACTTAAAAAAATTTATATTATTCACATTTATATGGGCCACTTAAGAAAGGAGAATGCTTTGGGAGTGACTGAACTGATTTATCTGCCTTTTCAATGAAAGCAAGTATGCTAGTCCACACCCCCCTTGTAGTCGATTAATTGATACACAGACCAACCTGCAGCTGGTATGATAGAAACTAGTTAGTCAGAGAAAAAAAAGGAATACAAAAATATTTTCCAGTCAATATAGTAATTATAGTGACAGGACTATATGACAATAATTGTTTTTGAGTACATTTCTATTTGTACTGTGATTTGTAATGTGTATACATGGCTTTCAGAATTTCAGAGTTTCAAGGATGTTCATTGCACTGTGATAATGATCTTTTTCGAAACCCACAAATGTAGTAACTTCAGCACTGATTTTATGTTCAGTTGAAAACACAGAGACCAACAGTGCCCACCTACCAGTCCCGTCTTGTGTCCAAGTCAACAACTATAACTATAATCTGTAATGTATTGTATGTAAACTAAACTTGATAAACTGGATTTATTGCAACGTGACAAGTATCCAACCCTTTTCTGTGAACCACAAATTTTAATTATAACTGGCAATCTCTGCATTCACGTTCCTGGTTCCCATGGCGTTAAAAACAAGGAAGCGCACTACATACCAGGATACGTTTTGTAGATACTTAATTAACAGAGGTAATTCATGACAACTGATGATGCAGAGTGTTGAAGGATTTTAATGGTCCATCTATTGTTTAAAGCAAGATACCAAGCAATGAACAGCATCCAACAAATTCTCACTGGGTAAACAAGACCTTACTTGAACCATGTTGGAATAGTGCCCTCCTTCCACCACAGGGGTAAAGCAAGGTGACTGTTCGGTACCTATAGCGTCATGTATAACCCTTTGTACAGAGTGGTAAATAACTGAGTGAATCGTTTGGCTTCAGGCATTATGTCAGCCTCTAAAGACTTCTCACCTTCTGCTTCTGGGAGGTGTTCCAGCCTTTGCACAAGTTCTTTGTATAACATCTTTCAATAGGCGGTAACCATACACTGAAAATATATGCAGTGTGGCTGTGAGAGTGACTGCATTCTGCCTTAGGGCTGTGCAATCAATCAAATATAAATCCAATCAAGATCCAATGGTTTTAAATCATCAATATGTTTGAGTCTAGAGTAGGCAATCCTCTGTCAGAAAGTAAAAACTGCTTTTGTTGTGCAGTGTGCAAAAATTCAGCAAAACAAAGTTAAAGGCTCATATCATGAAAAACTGACTTAACCTCCTGAGACCTGAACTCTTCATGGTGTGCTTTACTAATTTTTTCTCTTTGTTATTTGGGCTGACTGGGAGCTGATGAGTGTAAAAACAAAGACTTATCTTTTTACATTATGAGAAAAATGATGTCCACATATGAGGACATTTGTTGTACGTTTTAATCATTTTGATAGAACAATAAAGCGTTTTAATCATTTTGATAGAAACAATAAAGTCACATTTAAATAATGATTTGCAAAAACTATTTGTTAAGTGCCTGATCACAACAACATTGTTCCTGAGTAAAAACAAAATGAGAAACAAGAATTGTGCCTCTTGGAACAATGTGGCTCATTTGAAGTGCTTCTAACAGGTGCAGGAGACATGTGCCTTTAACAAAGTCCATCTTGAATCTAAACTATAACTATGTGTTATACTCGTCTGTCATCACTAAGTGGCAGTTTAATTACCTCATATGTGGACACCAGGACCTAGTAGAGAAAAAAATTGTATTGTGGCCTAGACAACCCAAAATGTGTTGTCCACATATGAGGACACAGGTCTCAGGAGGTTAAAGAGCTAATAATGTTATAATGGTGTTCCCTCATCATTAGTTCATATGTTGTGTCTCGATTAACTCGTGCATGTTTGAGTAATCCTGCATTATCCTGGATTTAAGGCTTCAGGCTCCATCGCTCCATACTTTTTTTTTTTTCTAATTGCAAGAAAAAGACTTTGGGTCAAACGTGCAGGGTTAAATAAAAATAGGAAGAGCCTCTCAGTTCTATAATGCCACTGTGAAATCTTAACTCCACAACTTTAGGTCAGACATACAATCTCTCATTATTTTTAAAGTGTTACTGAATTGAAGTCCGTACAGTGGGTATAATACTCCCCTAGATGCACTAGGTTGGGTTATAGTATAGGCTACAGCCTACCTGATGCAACAGTAATCAATAAAACGAGTACACCATAGGGCTGGGTTATACTTTTCTTTCTGATATAAATCTGTGAACATATCTCATATATGACACTTTTCCCCACCCCTCCTTCATGCCTGCTCTGAGTGACAGGTGACTGAAGTCTGAACTCTCTGAACTCTATTGTTATTGGTTTTTTAATGTACTTTATGTATATATATATATATTTTTTTTTAATTTTTATTTTTGCATATCACATATCCCTAGTTGATAATACTGTAGCCTATTTTTGGAACTTGTGGAAGTCTATGGGTTCATTTTGCACATACCCTGACAGAGCGAGCAAAATGAACAAAGAACAATTTCGGGCCAAATCAATTCAAAAGTAGGCTGTGGCAGCCTAAATCCCGTTAGAACCAACAGTCGCGCAAAAGGTAAGATACTCTGCCCAATGTTACGCCGTTTCTAGCAGAGTAGAGCAGAGTGGTTTAATGCGCTCTATCAAACTTTCACAGGCAACACATTGAAAATCAAACGCGGTATGTTAAACCTCCTCCCGAGACCAGTAACATCACACATATCCCTGACAGATCATGAGTAATATCGTCTACTACTACTACTACTACTACTAGCCGACTGTACTTCTGTAGACTAGTGTACCGTACCTTTTCCGTCTGGCATGGTGCGCGCTGTGGGCGGGACGCAGGCTGTGTTCGGCTCTGTAGTCGGTAGTCCCGTGAGTAGAAACTTTGTTATATCACGTTGTCAAAAAAAAAAAAAAAGCCTTGGATAACTTTTGGTGTGCGTGAGGTAATCTTAACTCCCTCTAAAAAACCATGGACCAACCACATGGCTCGCGTGCGGACTTTGCACACGTCACGCGGAGTTTTTTTTTTATAACTGTGAAGGGGGAGGGAAGGGGGGGGATTCCAATATGTTACTTTTGACACTTTCTAAATAGTCTCCCTTCATGAAGTCTCAATAGATATATGCCATAAAATAAATGTGAATAAACAACTTTTTCAAACTTTAGTAGCCTCCTGCATAAGTAGTGAGCTTAACTCGTAGCCTACTCACTAATTAGAAACAATAATAATAATTAGTTTTTATTTGATTCACACATTTTGTGCACTTTTTAGCTATGACCTTAGAAAGAGGCTTTGGTGGATGCTTTGTAAACTGGTTAGACACATTGACAGGTAACATCCATCACTGATGAGTGTTTTCTTAATTGAAAAGGGTAGCTTATTTGCAATATAGCCTATAGAGCTTGAGTTTACTGACAGTGTTGTTCCTTCATTGAAAACATCTGTAGAATTGTTTTTTGTTTTTTTGTTTTTGTTTTTTTTTTTATACATGTTATCACCAACATAGTTTAGGAGTATGGCCACACCTCATACTGGTTACATCCACAGTCGGTTTACTTCGTATCATTTCCTCAAAGCACCTCCTATCCTATCCCCACAGAGGATTAGTTTAGATTAGTTTAGAAATAATGTAGTAACCCTTCTTTAAACCAAGAAGTCAAACAGCAATAATAATAATAATAATAATAATATAATGAACTGTATCTGTATTCTCAGTTACATTGCGATTAGTAGCGAAAGAAAAAGTCTGTTGCCAAATTAACAGACATTAACTATCAACTGAGCTATCAAACTGTCTTATCTGCGCCTTTTTTAATGTTTGCTACTTTTCAAATCAAAATATGGAATGCCATGAAATCTACAGCCATGCAAATGTTTGTGCTATGTATAAGAATTCATATGATAGGGCATAGGTTTGCAAACTTTTCAGGCTGGTGCCCCCTAAAATACCCATGCAACCAGCCCGGGACCCCCACTGCAAAATGAAATTGACGTCTGTAATAATTTCCATTTGCAAAATATTTTAAGGTTTAATTATATGTAGGGTCTAATTGTATGTTGTGTTATTTGACCAAATTTCACAGAATATACATCAATTGAAAGTTTATTAAATACATGATTATAATTTTTCATTTTAAAACTATATTTTCATAGTCATCCCGTGACCCCCAGATCAATCCTAGCCTCTACTTTGGGAACTGCCTTGATGGACAACAAAATGGACAACAAAAAAAAGCTCCCTGTACTAGTGGAATATATTATGTATGTGAATAACTCTAGTGGCTGGATACTGTATGTCTGTAGGAGCAATGGGTGACTGCATTACATCACTGTTGCTAGAGCAATAGAAAAAAAAAAGAGAGAAAGTTTTAGAGTGAAGACGTTCTGCGGCTCATCCAAACCCCCTGTAAAACATCTTCACTCTAAAACTTTTGTCTGGTTGACAGAATCATTTTTTTTGTCTTTTGCTTTGGATCATACCTGGACGACTCAGGGATTACACAGACATCACTTTCATCAGTTTTTTTTTTCCCAATCCATTGTTATTATTATTGGATATATATATAGAGGATATTTCTTTCACAAGTCCAGTAAGATTAACTACATGATTGATTAGTTAACAACTCCTGACATTGTTGTGTAAGTAATGTACATGTAACAGCATGCTCTGTATAAAGGGTGTGAAACTCCTCCCCTGACTAGGTATTTAAAAAGACTCGCAGAGACCCTTTTTCATAACATCACCTCAGTGTTTATGTGATTTCTCATTCAGCAATCCTATATCCACCGTAATAATTGGCGAGATGGGAAAGGTTCACCTGCTCAACAGTGTCAAAGAGAAGACTACCGAGTATAGCCTAGTACGAGTCAAAAGTGCATGGACTTGTAAAGAGAAGCACACCCACATGGGTTCGACTGCATGTGTGTCTCCAGCCAAGATGTAAGTATCAATGACACTTAGACCTCTTCATTTTAAAAGTATTTTGGGCAATATTGTAAATGTGAGCTCTAATGGGGTCATTGTGACACTTGACAATAACTACTTAAAACTCCCACTAAAGTGTTTCACATTTTATTTTTATATATGTTGTGTGTGTGTGTATATATATTTTTAAATGTAGGCTTCTTTCAATTAAATGTAGGCTTCTTTCAAATAATTTTGAACTCATTAGATTTTAGTGGATGCAGTGATTACATCTGTCGTAGATCACCTGCCAAACCAGTACACCAGCCTTTTTCACAATGACTTTCTCCAATTACGCTCTCTTGTTACATATTGTATTCCAGGATGTTCATACTCCATGTTGCTTTTGAATGCAGAAAGTATACTGTTTCCTTTAAATAATTTCACAAAAATATGAAGTAAAGTTACCAAAGACTTACTTAAAGAACGCATATTGTGCTTGAGCCTGTTATATAAGTATAATTTACAACACCTGTGGATCATTATGTTATAATTTGCACATTTTAAATCGCAATTTTCATCTAAAACAACTTAATAAAAGAAACAAGTCCTCTAGAAACAAGTCTGCTTGAAAAAGTGAGGTGCCCAGTGGGAGCAGTCACAGTAAAGGTCATCACAACAAAGAGTTGGCAACTCTGATGGATAGCTGCACATCATACTAGCGAGCAGCAGATTTTTTCTCATTTGTACTAAAATGACTATGTGACACTGCCGAATCCTATGTGTATCACTGATTAAGAAAATAAAATTAGAAAAGTAAGTAAGTAGAGAGCAATGGGAGTATGCAGGTGGCGGTGAAAACAGGCCAGGGGTTGATCAGCAATATGGCGTCTTGAAAATAAGTGATTAATTATTGTGCATGTTTGTTATGTTTAACAAACATGCACAAATCACTCCAAATACAACTTTAAGAGGGTAAAGGGGAAACAACTATAACACGGTTAAAAGCTCTAAAAAGTTGATTTTGCATAATAGGTCTGCTTTAAAGACCTATTATGCAAAATCATATGTAACTTGGTGGTGGCAGGTCGAGGACCTTTTTTTGTCTCTGTGAAGATGCTATTGCTTTGCCCAGAATGTTCCACAGTCTCTCAAAAAACTTATCTATTTCCATGTAGAGACAAGTAGGTGATACCACCAGGCAAAGTTATAGGTCAGATTTGTGTAGAGGTGAACCTGCTCATTGTAAGAATGCTTGTTTTTCATGTATATAATGTATTCTTGGGCAATAGAAACACCTGCAACTGATTGAATGCAAGATAGATAAGTTATATCCACATAGTATTCAAAGATGTACTGATGGTAGTAAATCAGTCAGGAAACTGAGTGTCCTCAGTCACCTCTCACCTCACCTCACCTGGGCCCTTCCCCTCTAACTCTGTTTGTGTTTCTTTGACAGTTATGAAAGCATCACAGAAAAGGGCACCAGTTGGACTGTGGTGACTCCCATTATCTTCAGCTACAAGGTTACAGAGACACATGGCCTCCTGGACCCCTGCAACACCACTCTACTAACAGGCCACACCCACGAGCCACAGACGGCCGACACCCTGAGAATACCCTCCAAGCCAATCAAGCGTTTCGTGGTGGTCGATCAGGAAGTGTACCGCATCTATGGCAACCAGATCACTAAGTATTTCGAGGTTAACAATGTGACTTGTAAGATTCTAGCTCTGCCCACCACCGAGGAGAACAAGTCAATGGAGATGGCTTTGAAGATCCTCGAAGAACTAAACAGTTTCTCAATAGACAGAAGAGCAGAGCCAGTGATTGCAATAGGAGGAGGGGTGTGCTTGGATATTGTGGGTCTGGCTGCCTCTCTGTACCGCAGACGCACCCCTTACATCAGAGTACCCACTACACTCCTCTCCTACATTGATGCCAGCGTGGGGGCCAAGACTGGGGTGAATTTTGCGAACTGCAAGAACAAGCTTGGCACCTATATTCCACCAGTTGCAACCTACCTAGACCTGTCCTTCATAAAGACCATCCCTCGCAGGCATATCTCCAATGGGTTGGCCGAAATGTTAAAGGTCAGTTTTATCCCTTTGGGTTAAAGTGTATCATGTGCACTCTTTTCTCACTCATCTACTGTATGTCCAAGTATTGCTGTTTGGGATCATAGTTACATAACCTTACATCAATAATCTTGGTCCATAGTCAAATTTTCCTGTAAGACGGCAGCATGTGGTGATGAGACTAAAAAACAAAGGCCACTTGCATGTTTTTAAAAGGCTATCTTATAGTTCACAATTTTTCAATGAAATGAAATGAAATTTTGGGGTTTCCTTTTTTTAATTGTTAAGGTGCACCTTATAATCCTCTTTCCTGGAAGTGAAAATGTTTAACAAACTGCAATTTCTCTCTTCTATACAGTGCATTCTATATCTTTGCAGATGGCCTTGATGAAGCACAAGGAGCTGTTTGAACTACTGGAGAAACATGGCCAACATCTCCTAGATTCAAAGTTTCAGTCAGACAGCACTGTGTTTAGTGTGAGCAGTCAGAGTGCCTCCCGCTCCACACGCCTTGCCATCGTCACCATGTTGGAGGAGCTGGCCCCCAACCTGTGGGAGGACGATCTCAACAGACTGGTGGACTTTGGCCATCTCATCAGTCCAGCGCTCGAAATGGTAATCTATCCTGTGTATCAGCTGCCGACAAGATGATCAAAATTATTGATGGATGAAATGAAATGCACATGCACAGCAATGTGGTGTGGTGTCAACAACAAACAACAAATATTCAAATAGCATTTTAATAGAGATGAGCTTGTGACTCATTGATCACTAAGGAATTCTGTAAAAATAATAAGTGAAATAATAAATAGACAATATGATAAATGTTGGTAAAGGACAAGTTATGTAACCCTAAGAGCACTCCGCTCATAGATTGTCAAGAAAAATGTCAACACAGAGCGGAAAGTGGAGATTTCCTTGGCATAATATCTGATATACAGAGCATATTTTAGTGGTTTACGCTGATAAAACTTACAATGTAAATCTAAGTTATGTATTTTCTACAGTGGAAAGAATCTGAAAAAGTTGGACTTTTAGTGTACAGTTCTATCCCATTACAAAAAAAAATATACTTTAAAGGGAGACACTACAGCCAGTTTTTGTTTGTTTGTTTGTTTGTGTTTTGGTCAGTTTGGTCTGTTAACATATCAGCTTTCATTCTGAAAACAACAACACTCCACACCAAAAGATGTTTTAATTTTTAATTCAATCAACTTCTATGGGACATGTGGGCTGTTTTCTGAAAATGCATGTCCCCTCCATAGGGACATAAGGATCACCCCTTAAAGTAGCATCTACATGCAGAAAACTTTCCAATCTCAAAAGTCTGATTTATTAAAGTCTTAACTCCAAAAAATTAGGCGAAATTTGATTTTTTAGGCAATTTACCAGTGAGATATGGTTTACTGAAATACTAAATAAGATCTCCACAATCCCCTCTGTATATTTTTTAGTATCTAATATGACAGTAAAATTAAGAAAGAATTTAAAAACTGGCTTCATCTATTAGAGATTCAAATGGTCAAAAAATGTTCATTAAATGTCTTATTTTTATATAGAATCTTTACATAATGGAAAACAATTTTTTTCTTAACTTCATGTGAGTAAACTCTAGAAGAATCAGTGCCTTGCCTTAAGCAGCATGTGGCACAATGTTATGATTTGAGTTTAATTTTACCCAAGGCACCTTATTCTTCATACACATCTTCTTATTCATTCTACATTAACTGTATTCTATGGCTGTGTCAGAGAGTGCTCCCATCTTTACTGCACGGAGAGGCGGTGAACATTGACATGGCCTACATGGTGTACGTGTCCCGGGAGAGCGGGCAGCTGACAGAGGAGGAGAAGAACAGGATCATCGGCTGCATGGTGGGTCTGGAGCTGCCTGTGTACAGGATTATCGGCTGCATGGTGGGTCTGGAGCTGCCTGTGTGGCACCAGGCCTGTACCATGGAGCTGATCCAGAACTCGCTGCAGGACCGACTCAAGCACTCGGGCGGGCTGGTGAGGATGCCCCTGCCTGTGGGACTAGGACAAGCAGGTGAGGGGGGGGAAGGGGGGGGTTATAAGTATATAAGTCGGTTTTCACCTTGTTGAAAATCTTGATGTTACATGCATTTGACAAAAGCAAGTATTATTATGTCTGTATGTACTGTATTTCTACAGTACTGAAATGAATACTAAAAACAATGGTGGTATTTATACAGTATATGTAACAGATAATGCTTTCTGTATTATTAATAATACATGTTTATCAGACTAAAGGGGTAATTATTATATAGATTTTTATGTTTTATTATTTATCAGTTGTGGAATTTTTGTAAAGTGAAAGTATATGTAAAGTAATATGTTTTGTCACCCATCCCAGTAAAGTAATATGTTTTGTCACCCATCCCAGTAGCTTCTCTGCAGTTGTAATAACACTGAGACTAACACCCTAATTGTTTTACTACTTACTTGCCCT
>JACM01063251.1:0-11538 GCA_000787095.1 Periophthalmodon schlosseri | reverse complement strand
ACGATTTGTCCAGTTGACAGATTTAAAGTTTGTCTTTTGCTATTAATGAAAAGGTCTAATCATAAAAATTGCCTGTGTTTTAAGCAACAAAAAGTTAAAATCTCAATGGTAGAATGTAGAGACCTGTGTGTCTGGTACAGTTGCTCCATAAGTTTGTGAGAAGGGATGGCCTATTCTAAAATAGGCCTGTCATGATTATAATTATATCTACTTAGCATTCATAAAAAATAGCTGGAACAATATATTTTGGGGCTTAATGTTCCTCGCAGGTACATTTTGTGTGTGCGATAAGATTTGAGCTGTAGATGGTAAATAAGTACCGTATTTTCCAGACTATAAGTCGTACTTTTTTTCATGGTTTGGCCGGAGGTGCGACTTATACTCAGATGCGATTTATATGTGAAATATATGTTTTTTTCTTCATTATTATGCATTTTTTGGCTGGTGCGACTTATACTCAGGTGCAACTTATACGCCGGAAAATACGGTAACCTATGACGCTATAAACTTCACCTACTACTGAAGTGTTCCATTCCAAGCAGGTTTTCCTGCTTTAGAGTTATTGTGTCAGTGGCATAAAGTAGTTTTATTTATTATTGTGACGGGCTTATTCCAATATCAATTGTGGTGATATCAGAGTATATATTTGGTACAGATATTTTGTCTTGCACAGCCCCAGTCTCTGTGTGCCATGTGTCAGTCCCAGTTTGTCCTCAGTGCATCAGATTTGTCTTGAACAGACTCATGAGGAACTATGGAAACAGAAGAGACATTAGGTCAACAGTGCGGCAGTATGTTTACACCACTGAGGGCCGTCTTGAAACATATATCCAATACAGTGGCTAATTCAGATGGGTGGATTTAACACAGTTTTGACAGTGCCACTGTACCTTTAATAAGGTATGAAAGTAATGAAACATACATTTTAGGTCTGTATCGCAATACAGTGTGATGATATTGATAATTTGCCGTGACATCACGCTGCGGATGTTCAGCATGTTTGTCTATGGAGGAATGTTCAGCAGTTACCATGGTTAACTTCACACCCCCAGAGAATGTGAATGACATCAGCTGCAAAGTATCAATTGATGTTATAATGGTAAAATTGCTGCCTGTTATTAACTGGGCTAGTTCAGTGGAAGGCCTGAAGGCTGACAAGAACTGGTCTGAGGACCACATTCGGTCCCCGGACCATAACAGATTATTTTATTTCCCAAATCAATACATTTTGTTATTATTTTTACAAATGTGAGATTATTTTTTTTGCTTTACTATAACATAACATTGTGGGCTTGCTTTGGATTTTAAACCCTTAATATTGGATATCTGTATTGGCTCAAAAATCCATATCGGACCATCCTTATTTGTGAGTGTTGTGACTGGACTGGCGTCGGTTCACCTTGTTCTCTTCCCACTTCCTCATGTGTCACTCATCTCCATGGTAACCGCAGTGAGGTCATCATGCTTCACCAATCACAGCGAGGCAAAAGTGCAGAGTGCCTCCACACCAGGTAATGCTGGCCAATCACGTCACTCCTCCATTAACTTTTACATTAAAGTGTGTGGGCTGGTTAATTAAGGAAGATGGTATTGACTTTGGGGCATGTTAAATAAGTTGTAGTGGTGTAGAAAAGTGTAGTGATAATAAATGACCACACGAGGGCCCCATTAGACAGTTCATTATTGTGGGAATGTGGCTAACTCATGTGTACAATATTGAACAAATGCACTCAAATATGGAAGCACTTTTCTATATATTTAATTTAAACCTTAAAATAAGGTTCCTTTGTAAACTATTTATAAGGCATTAATAAGCACTTGTTAGATGTTTATAGGTACTTATAAGCTATTATAAATCATCTACACATGCATGTACGTAAATGCTTTATAAGTTAATAAGCCATTAACAAAGAACCATGTGTTCATAACCCATTTACAATACATTTGTTAGCGCGTTAATAAGCTGTCTTGTTATTCTTAGGCCTGTCACGATAGCAAATTTTGAAATACGATATATTGATACAGAGAATTATAAAGATAAACGATAATATTGAAACAACTTTATGCCACTGACACAATGCAGGATAATCCCAGTACACATATTTTTAAATATACAGTT
This sequence comes from Periophthalmodon schlosseri, assembly GCA_000787095.1. NCBI lineage: Eukaryota > Metazoa > Chordata > Actinopteri > Gobiiformes > Gobiidae > Periophthalmodon > Periophthalmodon schlosseri. The sequence continues at coordinate 9,419 of JACM01063251.1, read as the reverse complement.
GAAACAGAAGTTTTACATACACTATATAAAAAGACACATACTTTTTTTTTCCTCACTGTCTGACATGAAATCAGATTAAACCTTTCCTGTTTTAGGTCAATTAGGATTACCAAAATTATTTCTATTTGCTAAATGCCAGAGTAATAAGAGAAGTAATTTTTAAAGACAGTTTTTCATTACTTTCTTTCTATACGTACATTTCATTAGTATTTGGTACCATTGCCTTTAAACTGTATAACTTGGGTCAAACGTTTTGGATATCCTTCTCAGAATAGTTGGCAGGAATTTTGGCCCATTCCTCCTGACAGAACTGGTGTAATTGAGCTAAGTTTATTGACTGTCTTGCTTGCACATGCCTTTTCTGGTCTGCCTGGTATCACTAAAGGCATGAGCTGCAACAAATACATATCTGAATTAACCAATAATTACCCATAGAAGTGGTTTATTCTACCCTCTACACCCCAAATGTTACGTTATTACATAAAAATAACCAAAATCTGTCCACTGCAAATAATTTGCACATGATGAATATTGAGCCCCAAAATATATTGTTCCAGCTTTCATATATTGAGCGATAAGTCAGTATAGTAATTATTGTGACAGGCCTTGTTATACTACCATCAATAACCAAGTCATTAATTGGTTATGTTCAATTCCTTAATACACATGGAGGTTTAAAAAAATACTTTTACTATGTCATTATTACTAGTTTATAGTATGGTTTTGCAGTACTCTTATCTGGACTACATTTGTAACCATCGATAACATCACTTTTTATTTGAACCACATTTAGGCCCTAAACAAACAGGCCTGTTAACTTTTCTGACAGTGGTGATAGAAGAGAACGATTACAGAAGAGAACGTCCACTTGGAATAATATCCTAAAAGTTTTTTGTTTTTTTTTTTTTTTTTTTAACTTCTTTATTTTAAATAAAGAAATGTATTGTACATGGGTCATTAACACACACATGGTTCCATGTAAATGCATTATAAATGATTTACAAAGGAACCTTATTTTAAATCATTACCAACTTTTAAATGTAATTTAAGACAGAATCTGCTCAATGTTAATTTTTCTCATTTACATTGTATATCTGGAATACTGTAGTACTCCCTCGATCAGGCAAAATATAAATGTTTTTGAGATTTTGTTACAGTTTCACTCCGTCAGTCTGATCACTAAAAGCCCATTCAAACAATGCTTGCTCTTTTGTAGTAGAGATTGAACTGGCAACCTGCTTGGTAGTGAGAAGCACCTACTCCTAAATAATCCCCTTTATTTTACTGTAAAAGCACTGATAATATTTCTTATGTTACAGCATCACTTTTAGCCAAAAAAACAGACTAAAATAAAAGCAAATTGTTTTTTGTTGTTTTAGTTTTTTTTCTTCTTCTTTTTTTTTTTTTTATTGCAATAAAAATCATAGAAAAACATGTGTCCTTACTATGAGCTATGAGCGGGCTTGCATCTCCATAAAACTGACACTTATTTGGCCTAGAGGAAGGCCTCCACCTGCATGTTTCCATGGAAATGTTGTTCCTTTGGCTATATAATAACAGTATGGCATAAAACTCTCGATAGACAATGTTCCGAAGTATGGTTTTAACCTTGTATTTCCATGGACTCATGCAGGTTAAGTGCCATTTCCAGAAAGTTATGCAGTGTTGATTTAAAGTCACACAATTATTTGTTAAACTGTTTACTGTTTGTTTTGTTTCTCTGTGCTCTTCGCTGGGTAGTGACCTGCAGCCCGCTCTGAACAGGGTTAGGAGCGCTAGTGCCACCTGTCTCACTCCAGAGTCATTTTCACTTTCTCCTCCGGCAGACAGGTAACACTGCTGCCCCCTAGACCCTATGTAGTTCAGCTATAGTCCTGGTCTAGCCCCGGTCTAGTCCTAGTCTAGTCCTGGGCTAGTCCTGGTCTAGACCTTTGTTAGTTGCTTTATAGTCCTCCTGTAGTCTTCCTGTAGTTCTTGTCTGTGATTGGTCCTTGACTGAATAAGTGCCTCCCCCCTCCCCTACTACACTTTCCCTGAGCTTTGTTGCTGCTGCAAATGCTAAAATGGTGCTCTTTCCTGATATGAGGGTAGTTTTGGTTTGTCTGTCTGTAGTTGTAGTAGTGGTTGAGGTAGTAGTAGTAATCTGTTTTGCGTAGTCTTAACAGGTGAGTAACTCATTAAACTAAAGTATTGCTTCCTTCTCAGAAACATCTCTGGAGTTGTGTTGTGTTTCACACATGTTTCAGTAATCGTGTAGTGTTAGTGTGTCTCCCTCTGCACAGATCACAACACTCTGTTACACCTTGTGACATCATCAGGTGGTGATCCAGGAAGTCCATTCACGTTGACCAGTCATGTTCGGATCATTTCTACTGGCAATTGTCATCTTGTATGCTCAGAAATCAGGATTAAATTTTTAAATGTATTATATTAGTCACAATTAATCTGATTAGTTGTTGCTGCCTTTGTACTGTTTTCATTCAAAAATTCCCATTTATTTTTCCAGTAGACTTTTTGAAAAATATGAAGTTTCTTTGAAATCTCGAGAGTCTTGTCAGCAATGTGGTAATCACCATTAGACCTATAGTTTCAATTACGATATATTTTAAGGTTATAGCTTTAAAGGGGCTGTACATGATTTTTACTGTCTGAAAAATGTGAAAAACAGAAGTAGTTCATTTTAAACGATTTGCAGTGGTCCAAAGTTATTCCTCACTTTGCCAACACATTCATAACATTCTGATGTGATGTGTTTATAAGTGCTTTTCACACTCTCAGAGACCTGAGCGAAGTTTTGCCGTGACAGTAAAGCTATCAACAACTAGCATGCTAACAGCACACCTGCATTACCTTCTGATTTGTGGGGAGGATAAAATGCATTATAATTAGGCAGAAACAGCGATCTCATTTCAAGGGCTGCATTTACATTATATCTGTACTGGGGATGTACAAAATGAACTATTACATGAAACAAATCACATACAGCCCCTTTAACTTAATAAACAACAACAAAATGAATGGGAATGTAGCTCAACAGTGACCACCCACCCCCTGGTTCTGGAAGTAAATTTCCCATTTATTTTTTGCATAGTATTTCCAAAAAAACAAACAAACAAAAAAAGAACAATAATAATAAATATTAAAAGTTTGAAAGCTCAGGGCTAATCACCTCTGTGGTAACTAACAACCACAAGATCTATAGTTAAAGTCTGTTTCTGAAACTGTATAAACCGTTAAGTTATTAAAACAATTCACCAAATCTTGTGTTTTAAATGTGCTTTTTGGACTTAAAACAACCTTGTTATGGATATCAGTTACCACAGCTGGTTAGTGTCCGTTGTGTCTTTAAACTTAATATTTTAATTTTTCAAAAAGTCTGTGGGAAAAAATGTATGGAAAATTTACTTCTGGAACCAGAGCAGACTTGGAAGTGGGTGGGACGGTTGAGCTCTATACTGTAGCTGCCGTAGTGTTGAGTCGCTCTGTGGCTCATTTGGCTGTGGCTGTGCATGTGCAGCTCTGTCAGTGCAGTTTAAATGTGACCAGGAGGGGGCGTAGCATAGATGTGTAAATGGTTGTTTTTGTGAATGATGTTCTCCTGTCGCTCGTAGACAGTCTTTGTCCCACACGTTGCCGCGGAGACGCCCGGCCAGCCCCAGGATCCTAATCCAACACGCTTCCCCCGAGGACGACAGGTATCCCCCAGATACCGATGCACACGGAGCGCCACTCTGTCCTGGGAAATAAATAAACTAAACTTAACTACTGCAACACTAATAATACACAGGGTCACACACAGAAGGCTGTTTAGCAGCACCAGCATACATGGACAGACGGCGTTTCTGAGCCCTGCTTTCTTTTCATTTTGCTTTAAAAGAACTTATGTAAAATATGAGCAAAATATGAACTAGACCAAGACTAATCCCTAGACTAAGACGAGTTTAAAACTAGAGATATCGGCCCGATAGTTGGTCCGATATTTAGTTTGGATGGACCACCTGATTAAAGAACATTCATTTTCCTTTATGTTGGCACTTAAATACAAAGAGGTCTATGCACAAAATGTGACTACATTGCCCTTTGGTTTGTAGTGAAACAGGCCAGTGGATTTAGAAATCATATGGCACACTACAGACCTTAACAAACATTTATAGTAATTCTATATTTTAGAATTTGGGGAAAATGATCAAAATCTGCCCTACATATTGGCCTCAGATTATCAGAAGAGATTATCATCTTATTATATTGCTCACGATTGGTCATGATTTAGAATTGCCCTAAACCAGGACTAAACAATGATTAAACAGGATACATCGGTTAAGACCAGAGGACGTGACTGCTGACCAAAAGCAGTTCTTAAAAGGTGCGCTATGTAAAAACCTGATTGTCTCCCTGGAGATGTTAAAGCTTTGTCTGGCATTCATTCTGTGAGCGGGGTCGCCTCTAGACAGATCTGACCTGGTATTGTCACCTGCTTGTTTCCATGGCAGTAACATCTCCATGTAAACAAGCGGTTGGAGACCCTCCTCTCAAAAAGTTACGTAGTGCACCTTTAACTCGGGCAGATGTGGAGCTCTATGGTGTAGTGATGTGAGTGGAGCTGTCCCAGGTGCTGAATCCTCCCTGAGCTTTTATAAGTGGATGTGATCAGTGCTTTGTTTGATCGTTGGCTTATTGCTTCATTGCTGCGTTGTACCTGAGTTTTGCTAAACTTTTAGACTATGTTTTCTTTTCCTTTTGGTGCCATTTCGTCTTTAGTCTGTGCCGTAGTTCATCGTAGTAGATTTTTAGTTTAGCAGTTTTCATTGGTTAGTCTCGTAGCTTCTTTGTGCTCTGCTGCTGAAGTCGGTGTCGTGGTGGTTATGATTTCACATTAAAAGCCTTCATTAGTGGCTGTGGATCAGTGCACTTTCACAATAAAAGCATACGCTGGTGGTTTTTCACATTAAAAGCGCGATGTGTTTGTTTTCATGTGATCGGAGAAGCTGCGGGAATCTGCCCTCGGTGTGTCTCAGAGCACAGCACAGGTACATGCTTCATACAACAGCATCCATTTCAACGTTTAAATTAGGATTTAAAAGTTACAACTCCCCAAATGGAGATATTGCATTAACAGTTGATTGGTAATTTAAACATTATTGATTCATTATTGAAGTCATTTGTCATCTGTTTTTCATCGTGTTTCTTTCTATTTTGTAAAATGTATAATCAAGATGCAAATAGGAATATGCAGTATTCTTGCCTTCATTTTGTAGTAGCCGGTCAAATGCAAATTCAAAATCAGCAGCTTTGTAATAAATAATAATAATAATACTTTTTATTTATTAGACATCTTTTTAAACGCTCACGGTCGCCTTAGAACGATGAGCATGTACAAAACCATTTACATACAAAAGTTAAAACATACAGTTCACTTCTTGTGATCTGAGAAAACTGAACTTTTTGGATATTCATGAAGTTGCTGTCTAGCCCACCAGGTGTGCACTTAAAAAAAAAAAAAAATCCATCACAGTTTTGTTAAAGCTTTGGTCACAATTACCATTTGATCAAAATGTGTGTACACTTCACTGTAATTCACTCATGGATGATGGAGACTGACAAATAGGAGGATCCTCATAAGTCCATATTACAGTTTGATGTATTCATGTTATACCGCTCCACCTCATTTAACCCATTTAGGGAAATAAGGATTTTAGATTCAAATATGAACAGATTTTAAGCACTTCATGGTCATTTTTTACATAACCGCTACACTCCTCATCTCTTCTTCATCTGTCTCTGTATCTCTGTGTGTCTCTGTGGGTCAATGCTCCAGACTTCATACTGTGGAGTTTTCAGCTCTGGGCAGGACTGTCCCAGGAGCCAGGTAAGGTTTAGGAGGAAGGAGGGGTCTAAGCCTGGCTGATGTGATGTAGTTACCCGCAGGCCACAGAAACGCAACAGAAACCCACGAATTACCCATGTCACAGAGGTGGCCAAAGACTCGCATATATGAACTTTATTTAAATGTCACTTATGGCCAGCTGTTTACACAATCTTTTACTTTAAGTCAGTTATTCATAATTTAACTTTCAAAGCAATGTAAATGGTTTGTAATTTAATGCTTTAGTCTTTTAATTAATTTTTCTAAACACTTTTAGGTAGTAACTTCACTGTTTTCAATGCGTTATTCATTCATGGTGGTGGAAAGCTACTTCAGCCAATCTGCGCAATCACAACCCCACAGTCACGCAAATTTTTATACGTAAACACGGTGGGTGAAGTGTCTTGCCCAAGGACACAAAATGACAGTATACACAATTCGGATTAAGGATTGAATGGACAACCTGGATGTGTCAATAAGTTGTCTTCTCCAGTTCAGTTTGACTGGAGTGTATTATAGCTAAATATTGAACTTTGACACTGCTGCCTGCACCAATCGCTCATTTATTTAAATTGTATTTCGTAGTAAATAGCCATGGTTTCATTGTTGTTTTTATTTTGACTTTTGTCCTGCTTTTGCATGTCACCACCGCTGCTGCTGTGTCCTTTTTTCTGGTTTGTATCTGAGCGTGAGAGTGCTCATAGGCGTACTGCCATCTCCCTCTAGTGGACAGATACCCTCACTGCAGTAAAGGATTCCTCTGCCTTTTATTAAATGGTTCATTATTGTGCTGTGAAGTTGCCTGTTTTTCCTTTATTATAGCTGTGTTTTGTAGATATAGATCTGTGTCTTGTTATCCAATGCAATGTGACCCAATGCGATACCAAAGTCTAACCATTTCTACAGAATCCAAGTCCTCCTTCATAAATCTTGTATCTTAATCTGTTCTTTTTTTATCTTACTTCCAGGGGTCACCTGCAGGGCGGCGCTCCTGCATCCTCTGCACCTCGAAAAGTCAGACAGCTTCCTCAACTTCCACCCAAAAGCAACTCTGTCGAACAAGGTCAGAACCACTCATCTTATTTACATGAAAGTTTGTGCAATAGTTTTAATAGGAATAAATATATATTGATCAAAACAAATGTTGAGACATCATCTGTAATTAATATTTTTTTAAATTGGTTTTATTAGTTTAATAATTTCCTCTCGTGACACTTCCGATATCTGTAGATTGTTTGTCTGTATGACTTTTATCTAAATGGCTGCCATAATAAAAAAGAGAAACATTGAAACACTTACACCGGTGACGGTGTTATGCCAGAAAGTCCCTCCTGTTGTTTTTGGCAGTGGTAATTTCATGGTATAACATTTTACTGACATCGGCAAGTCGATTTGTGCAAGTGGGACACAAATCTAACTGGAGTGCACCGTGTTCAGATCTTTTTATTTTATTTATTTTAGGGATAGTAAAAGCCAAAAGTAAAATATGTCAACTCGACAAAAAGTTGTAGGAGTGAAAACGTTTCGCTGCTCATCCAAGCCGCTTCTTCAGTTCTGGTCAGATTACTGGTGGACACTGCCTTATATCTATCTGAAGGGAGGAAGTAACTACACTGAAACTGGAAACAGCTTTTGTTTACAGTTTCTGTATGTAGGCTAGGTCTATTGAGCTACACTAAGTGTGCACTGTGCCAGAGACATACTTAGCATATTCATACGATTCTTAATGGGTGTTTTCACACCTATTGGTCCTGTTCACTGTTGCACTTTATGGGCCTTATTTTTAAACAAGCGGTTTTGCTCCTATGAGCAAATGAATATGCAAAAAGGGGCGTTTTCGCCAACATGTGCAAAATCTGAGGCGGACGAAATGCAAATGAAGTTGTTTATCACAACTATGAGAGCTAAAACTGTAATAATGTGGAGAGACCGGTGCAAACTTTTTACACAGGATAGCTGACGCAGGGCATTTGATTTTAAATGCTTTAAAACAACCAACAAGAACAGATAAGATAATAACATGTTGTTTTCAAAGCAGCAGTAATAAAATATAAACTCTTTACCTGCGACACTTTGGCCCTGATCCACTGATCCGGAGCATTCCACAGCAGCTGTCCATCAGAGAGGGCTTTCCTGCGTCTGTCCCATGTCCTTAAGTGGAGACTGCAGGGTCCAGTCACTGCATATCGTATAGGCTCATGGGATGAGGCACAATGTGCGTCCCCATCTCTTTATCGCTCCGATGCCACAGGTGCATGCTTTTGTGCACGCATTTCCGCAATCTGTCATTCTGCGTTTAAGTTCAAGGCCAAAAGGATAACGCTGGTAAACTTGCTGTTCAAAGTTTTCATGACTCCCCGTCAGATGCTCCTTGTAGATGAATATAAAAACTTGATATTATTTTGTTGTTATAATTGGTGCGCTGCTTGATAAATATATACACTTTTTTTTTTTTCCTGTTGTAGCGCTGGTAGCAGAGGAGCGCGTCCGACAGCTGCAGAGAAGAGTTCACTCCAACAGAATGTCCACAGTCTCAGCCTCAAGTCAACAAGAGCTGGACCGAGCGCTCAAACACAAGAGAGAGGTGAGTATAAAACAGATTATATTACAAGTGTGAACAGGCTTCTATCTCCACAAACCTGACTCTCATCTGGCCTGGAGGATTTCCTCTTGTTGCTTCTTTCCATGGAAATGTTGTTCCTTTGGCTATAATATTCCACAGTATGGCATAAAACGTATATAATCTATCTACATGGAGAACATTCTGGTTTTAACTTTCTATTTCCATGGAATCGTGCAGGTGACGTGCCACAGATTATAATTACAGTTGAAACCAGAAGTGTACATACACTATATAAAAAGACACATATGTTTTTGTTTTTTTTCTCACTGTCCGACATAAAATCAGACTAAACTTTTCCTGTTTTAGGTCAATTAGGATTACCAAAATTATTTCCATTTGCTAAATGTCAGAATAATAATAAGGATTTTTTTAGACAATTTTCCATTACTTTCTTCAAAGTCAGAAGTTTACATACAGTACAATTACCATGCCTTTAAACAATTTGGGAAAACCCAGATGATGATGTCATGTCTTTGGGAGCTTCTGATTTATTGACACCATTTGAGTTAATTAAACACACATCTGTGGATGTATTTGAAGGCACCTGAAACACACCGCTTTTTTGTGTAACATCATGGGAAGTCAAAAGAAAATCAGCCAAGATATCAGGAAGAGAATTGTGGACTTAAATCAGCCAAGATATCAGGAAGAGAATTGTGGACTTGCATAAGTCTGGTTCATCCTTGGGTGCAATGTCCAGATGCCTGAAGGTGCCATGTTCATCTGTTCAAACAATTATACACAAGTATAAACACCATAGGAATATCCAGCCATCATACTGCTCAGGAAGGAGACGGGTTTTGTGTCCTAGAGATGAACGTGCTTTGGTCCGAAATGTGCAGATCAACCCAAGAACAAAAGCAAAATCCTGATCCTTGATCCTGTGAAGATGCTGACTGAAGATGCTAAGAGTGTGTCATTATCCGCAGTGAA
>JACM01027858.1:0-14043 GCA_000787095.1 Periophthalmodon schlosseri | reverse complement strand
CTTTTTTTTTTACATTTTTTATTATGGACATAATTGGGGTTTGCCACCATAAGTAAAACAATGGAACACTACATTTTATTCTGGTAACAGCGTGTAGTAGGATCATAATTAAACAGCCTTCCTTATCTCCCAGCGCCACTCGTCTGATCAGTGCAGCAGCAGTAGTGCCTGGGCCTATCTCGCACTTACATATGCAGATGAACCATGTGAGGTCTTTATCCAGCTCCTGTGAAGCATGGATCTGTCCCTCTGAGAGCTGCAGATTATAGTGTAGGCCTTGGAGGGACACCATCTTCAAATCTATTAAACAAAATCTGTCTCTCTGCCAACCAACTTAGTGTACTCAATCAAGCTTTACCTGCTAAATATACAGCCCTATATTTTAAACCAGCATTAAGGTCTTTGCAATGAGCCACATTTGATATACTGCTGAACACTGCTGACAGGGAACACCACATAAGAGCTAGAGATGCTCTGGCTTAGTCATCTAGCTCTCACAATTTGTTATCCTATTTTAGCAGAAATGTTTTGATATTATTTTAAAATGAGCATTTTTATACATTAAATTTCAATCCATATTCTACCAAGCTTTTCTATTGTTCAAAGTCACCATTTTCTCTTCTCATTTGTATTTCTCCTCTTTGCTACCTACTTAGTGCCTACTCCCACATGTGTAAATGTGAACATGCATGAGTGCATGTAATCTGTTGGCAAGTAGCCTAAACCATGTAATTATTGTAGCCCGCATACTCTTACAGCTCCTTTTCTACCAAACTGCTACTACACAACATTTGTTCAAAATACCACACTAGAACACACACATTCCCCAAGAGGTTCCATCCGCAGCCCTGCCCACCATTGAAATGCTCTGTGTGGGCAGTTTCAACCATACTGAACACGCGTTGCACTAAATGATATATTTTTCTAGCTTTGCCATTAATAACATATTTATTGCACATGTCCTACTTTGCATATCTAATGAAACAGACAAAAATAGACTTCACCAGGCCTTTATTGCATCTCTGTTCGACTGTTAACATGAATGTGTGTGCTCTGTCCAGAGGCACTCCAAATCCAGGCTGACCTGCCAAAGCGTGGACAAGGAGGATGAGTGTCAGGAGCGCTCTGGGAGGGACACCGGAGGACAATTCAACAGGTGACCTTTGACTCTTTCGGCACAACTGGGAGTTTGACATAAACTTTTCAGAAACACTTGAACCCTATGGGGGAAGTCGTCCCCTGCATTTGACCCATCTTCCAGTGCTGCTGGGGCAACCTGTCAGGAGTAGTAAGTGACTACAGTGCAACGCATGGGGACACATCTCCAGGACTGCCAAGGCTCAAAGATTTTGCCTTATTTTGCATTATTTTAGGTTTTAGTATTAATTAATCATAACATTAAAAGAATTAAATTAAACAACCTAATGGAGAAGCTGTTTCATGCTATGCACAAAATTTGTTCTAATCAAAGACAATATTATTCAAAATTAGGGCCACAAATTTATTTAAACCTAATGTTTTGGTTTATTTTATCGAATGAATAATGTGAAATAGAATGTAAAAATGTGTCTATTTACAGTATGCCAGTATACAATGCATGGTTTAGCCTTAAATACATGCAGCAGAAGTAGCTACAGTGGTTATACTGTTCTGGAAAAAAAACAAAAAAAACCCCAATTATAACAACCTAAAATGCAAACGTAGCTAAAATGATTATATTTTTCTGAAAAAAAAACAAAAAAAAACCCAATTATAACAACCTAAAATGCAAACTAGCGTTATGTAGACCAGGGGTTCCATTTTAAACAAGAAGCAGGTGCACACGACTCTAGGCCTCGCTATGAAACCAATTACATTTAATATTGCACATCTGACATTTCCTAGCATGTATTTCCACACACATTTAGCCTATCACCTTCAGAACACTGCTATTAACTATAAAATATGTGCAGGAAAAAATGCGCCAGAAAGATAGCCAGGGAGGTAGAGCGTGCAAGATGGACAGGTGTGCGGTGAGGTCCGATGCGGGGCACACCTCGGGCTTGAAGCAGAAAAGCTTCCGCGCCGACGTGGAGCGTGTCCCGCGAGACGCGACCCTCGCTCGGACTTTGACTCTCTTTGCGCGTCATGGAGCCAAGTGCACCAAACCAGGCTCTGATCCTGTGGATTGTTTATGAATGCTTACATTCAACGCAAAAGTCTTTGCTCTTGTGTTTATGGGCACTGGTCACACAAGACAGACTGTTGTATCTAAAGATATGCACAGCATGAAATGCACTGTGGTGGGGTATAATGCGTAATGTTGTCTATGTTTGTAATGTTTTATTTTTTCAGATAATAATAATTTTAGATTTAATCTAGTTAAGAAATTATTACTATCTTCTATTGCAATAACTTCATGGCACAATGGGAGAAAGGAGCAAGCTCTGATTGACAGAGTGCAGGGAGTAGAACCAGTGTTCAAGACCTCCATATTTGCAAAGACCTTCTAATGGCCTGCCTTCCCCTCCCCTAATGTGCTATGCTACTATGTGTGTTTTGCATGTTAGGAGTGATTGGGCCCCTCATGTTAATCTGATAAGATTTTGGATTATTTGGATCCCCTAGGCCTGTCCAAACGCTTTAAAAGTGATGCACATGTTTTGATATAATTACAAATATTCTAACTATTATATAATATGTGTTCAGAGTCAACAGACATTAAGTGTGTCACAGTAGGGGGCACGCAACTAGTCAGCAAAACTCTCAGGGGGCACACGACTACAGAAAGTTTGGGAACCACTGATGTAGACTACAGATCAGTTTACTATGTCACATCACTGTTAAAATTGAATGAGCTTTTTGCAAAAACTCTGTTTATACATATTTCCCTGTTCTCTCCGGTCCCTGATACCATATTCATTTATGCATGTCTAAAGCATTTGTTTGCATCTCAGTGTCTCTGTGACTGACTCCTGATAACTCTGTATATGCATGTTTAGTTTACATGTGAGCTCCACTCTTCTGCGTGCACATTGGCGCCTGCTATGCTTTTGCTTTTATGCTCATTCCTGTGGTTTTCAAGCTGTCTTGTTGATGGGCAGTGTCCCCTGTCGCTGCTGCTCTAAGTCTTTAAGCGATATATGTGTGTGTGCATCCATCTTACTTACCATAGTTTTACATGTTCTCTGCATCTCTTGTTGCCTCTGGAGGTATAGATATGGAAGGAAAAGGAAGACCATGAAACTCAGCCGAGATCTCTCCAACCTCGTGGTGTTTACTAACTCTGTAGCATCTCAGGAGTGTCTAAATGAAGGTCTGACATAAGCACATTATACTTTTAAATTTATATGTGGTAATATCAACATTTAATCTAAGAAATGTTTGACTACAGGTACACCTGGTGATGTCCTCTCCTTCAGTGAGACCAGAGCTCAGTCTCTCGTAAACCACAAAACAGAACAGTTTCTGACATTTAACCAAAGGCAACTGTCCCGCATTTATCCATCGGCCTATCGGATTGACTCGTCCAACTTCAACCCTCAGTTCTACTGGAATGTGGGCTGTCAGCTGGGTGAGGCAGATGCCCTCCTCTTTTGCTGCCACACCTTTTATTACAGTCATATCCTTGTTTGAGGTCCAATTTCCATCCATTTAAACAGATAAGATCCAGACAATATAAAATGCAATGACAAAAAACAATTTATAGACATAATTTGACAGTAGGTTCATCAATCAGACCTGTGTCAGTGATTTTTTTCATTTTAAAGTTGAAGCAACATGATATAATCTTTTCCTAAAACATGACAGCTGTGCTGTTATTTATCTGTTTTATATAAAATATTTAACTGAGGTTAGTTTGGACTGATGTATGTATTATTCAAATGTATTTTCTGAATTCTCACCCACAGTGGCCCTAAACTACCAGACAGAGGGCAGGATGATGCAGCTTAATCGAGCCAAATTTATGGTCAATGGAGGCAGTGGTTATGTTCTTAAGCCTCCACCTATGTGCAAAGGTGCATATTTTATACATTTATTTTAGTATTTGTAAAACCTCTTATACTAAAACACGCTAAAATGTTTATTTATTTATTTATTTTTTTGTTTTGTTTTTTTTTTTGTTTTTACGTCCAGGCTCTTTTAATCCTTTCAGTGAAGATCCTCTCCCAGCATGCCCCAAAAAGCAGCTCATACTGAAGGTCATAAGTGGACAGCAGTTGCCCAAACCCCCAGACTCCATGCTGGGGGACAGAGGAGAGGTACACAATGAAATAATTTAAATGTGTGCATTATATCTGCAGCCTACAGCGCTTTTCTCAAACTTAACTGTTTATTTTGCCAGATTATTGATCCATTCGTTGAAGTGGAAATTATTGGTCTTCCAGTAGATTGCTGCAAGGAACAAACACGTGTAGTGGATGACAATGGTAAGATGATCCAATGTCCTGTGTGAATGAGAAAAGTTGTCTGATGTTGATTAACTATTTAAGTCTCATTTACTTTAATTTAATTAAGCAAGGAAGACCAAATATAAAGATCAGACAAAGACAAAAAAGAAGAAAATCTTTCATTTATTTCTTTTTTTTACTGTTTCCAAATAGGAAAGTAATATTTTGCACTATATAATGCTACATTTTAAATAAGTGTCAGGCATCCCCATTGACTCCCAGTGGCTATTGTTTAAATATTCTCTAGTGACATAAATGTTGTTGGGAATAAATAATAATTACAATACAATAATAATAACAATAATTTTACCCTGGGTAACTTCTAATTTTATTTGAGCAGTAAAAGCATATCTATTTGATATTATTTTGTCAGAGAAATTCGTTAAAGCAGTGGAGTAGAGGCGTGTCACATGTGTCTGATGAGGATAACTCGTGGGGTTGGAGGGATGAGGTTATTGAGTGCTCCAAGCTCTACGTTATTATAGGAGAGTATTGTGCAGCATAATTAAAAAAAATACATCACTTGTCATTTCACTTAGGCCTCTATTTGTAGACCCAGTGTCTTTTCATTTGAACAGAAATCTAATTTTCTGTCTGCATCAGGTTTTAACCCCGTATGGGAGGAGACACTGTCCTTCACGCTGCACATGCCAGAGATGGCTCTAGTGCGTTTCCTGGTCTGGGATCATGACCCCATTGGCCGAGACTTCATTGGACAACGGACTGTGGCTTTCAGCAGCTTAATGCCAGGTTTGAAACTTTTTATCAATTTATTTTTCCCGTATATTTCAAAGGTGTCTGCACCACAGTCTAACCAAACCATAATTGGGATATGTTTACTTTTATTACAAAAACATTACAGTATTCTATGATTTTGTGTTGCAATATCCTGTGTGGCCACACTTGTATGTCATATATTGACTGGCAGCCATCCTTGTACATCACTCTCCTCATCCCTTGGATCTGCTAAAGTGCCACACTGTGTAGTATTCAGTAGCTTGTGATGTGTTTGATTTGCATAGCCGTATGACCCGTGGCATTGCAGGTTATTTCTGTTGTCTTCATCCTACACAGCTGGCCATGAACTCCTGATGCCCTTTCTTCGGGCAAATTATGTGACAGCTGGGATCGTTCCTCTGACTTACTGTCGCGCTCACACTGTTTCCTCTGTCCTCAACAGGCTACCGGCACGTTTACTTAGAGGGTCTGACGGAGGCTTCCATCTTTGTGCATGTGTCAGTGCATGATGTTTACGGCAAGGTAAGTGCTGTAGTAGTGTGCTTATTATTTTACTCGGATATAGTATAGATATTTTAAAAATGAATTAACATAACACACCAGTACGATTACTGAGGTGGACCCAATCCTTTGTTTTTTAGTGGAGCCCGCTAATCCTGAATCCAAGCTTTACCATAATGCACTTTCTAGGAACACACAAGGTACAAGGGTCTCTGTGCTGCTGCATGAAGCACTAATGCATGTGTTTGGACGCTATGTCTGAGGCTGTTTTGATGGCATAGTTTTTTATGACATTCGATCACAAATATGTATATGAGTGTTTGTTTTAATTTGTTTGAGTTGTTTTCAGTGCCGTTACAATCTTGAAATGCAGCCATGATGTGTATTTGCAAATTGCCATTTTGAGAAACAACAGTGCCATCTACTGTTGATTTATGTTATCGCATGAAAATCATTTGCATGCATGCAAATACATTTTTTCCCACTGAAAAAACTTTCAAAAGACATGTACATGCCAATAAACATTCAGTAAATGTATTAGTTCAATACTTTCTCTTTGAACTACTGAAATAATTTTTTCAACACTTTGTTGTCAATGTTTGTAGATGCATTGACAATGATTTCCATGTGAACATTTTATAATTTAAATGGTTATATTACACAGTAATACTAGAACCATTAAAATTACATAATTTTAATTATGTTGTTTTTACCCCATAAGGGAAATCAACTGCGTGGCATTCGGGGTTTCTTCAACCGTTCTTCCAAGTCCTCTGTGGACACAAACACCAGTGGCCTTCGGAAACGCTCCATCAGTGATCATCTCCTGCGACGCACAGCCAGTGCTCCAGCCAAAGGCCGCAAGAAGACCAAGATGCCCCCGTCCGAGTCTGTGGCCTCCATCTCTGACCAGAAGAATGGGACGGACGGGGCAGCAGCAGCAGGGGGAGGAGGAGGGGAGCAGAGTACTTCGAGACAGGAGACAGGGATTGAGAGACGCTTCCAGCCTCGATCCCCTCTCATCCACAGGCCTATGTCCATGCCCTTGGACAGACTTTTACAAGGACAGTTATCTCTGTGCTCACCTGATGTAGAGCAGCAGGAGACGGGCTCAGACTCTGGCATTGGTAAGGATACAGTGACCCTTATCATTTATTTATATTTAGCATCATAAGACTGCATGCTGTTTGACCAAGGTAAATACATGGAAAACAAATGTGTTAAAACAACAACTAAAACTGTTTTTTACTTCATCTGTATTGAAGTATACTCTAATTTTGAATAGGAATCTGCTGTTTTAAAGTGCTATATTTTTTCCTTGCTCTTTCTGAAACACACTAAAATAAACTAAAACTAATCTAATCTTCATGATAATCTGCCTTTTCTGTCCCATCTCCATTTTCTTTATAGTAGAACACTGATTAGGATTGTCCTTCAGGTAATCTTGAAAATGCATTGATTGATATTTTGTCCAGTCAGTGTATTCTGTGCAGCTGTCATTGGAAGTGATATTTCTGTCACTTGATCCCATTCATTTTCCTCAACTGGTATTTGCAAAGTATATTCTGCATTTCAGCTTCCCTTTCACAGTACATGGCAATCCATCTGTCTTTGTATTGCTGACATTGTTTGTGGCATAATTTGTAATCTCTAAACTCAAGACTCGGTTATAATAGACTTTCACTCTTTTCTGTCCATAGGAGGAGCCCTTTTTAGGCGTCCCAGGTCTTCTTCACTGGACATTCCCATTACACCAACCACCGAACTCGCAATCTCTCCACCCTCCAAAGCAAGTGTCAACCAAAATGATCAACCAGTGGAGACTTCATATCTTGTTATTGGTCCGGAGGAGGGCCAGAAAGAAGCGGACTATGTGAATTATCAAGCAAAAGACATTTCCCAAAGCAGATCCAAAATGGCACCAACAAGAACCGAGTGCAGATTTTTGTCCAAACCTGAATCATTGTCACACAACACAACATTCACAGTTGTTCCTTCAGTCTCCTCAACTCCAATAGTTTCATCTGTGCCAACGGCTAATATGGATGCAAAATGCCCGAGATCTCTGCATGATAGCACCATTTCCAGACTAATTGATGCTGTCTCCTTGGATGATGACACGTGCGGGTCTATCTCCGCTCTGATTGGCCAGTTTGACACCACAGCAGACCAAAGGAATCTCACACAATCTAACTGCACCTTCTCCATTCACCACCAAACTACCTCCTTTCTCAAGTCACCTTTTAAGACAACATCAACTCCCAACAATTCCCACAGGACAAACCATTTAAGCTATTCTACACCTTTACCTTTGAACAATGCTAACATGCTACATCAGAAGGATCTTTCCAGCCCAGAAACTGCAGATCTTGAGGAAGTATACACTATTCTGGATGAGGAAGTTCTGTTGCCTGTCTCTTCGCACAACCTTAACCAACAGATTTCAAGTAGGAATACCCCAGTACAAAGCGTAGGCCCCTCACTAACACCAGCTCTTAATAACTGGAATCGTTGCAAATACATTGAGGAGGCTGAGGAAAGCATTTATGAGGAAGTTGTTGATCCTCCAGAAAGAACACCACAAATGGACACACTTAGGTCAAATTCCCCCTTGAGCCCACCATTGCAGGACTGTTACAATTTCCCAACTCAAAATGAAGTAGAGATAAATGTTGATGAGGATCCACTGGATAGGATTATGGCTTCACCAAAATATGGCAGCCCCTGGAAAGAGCTCACAAGCCCCACCAAACGGCACGCTATCTACCAAAACAATGAGTCACCCACCAACTGCTACGACCCTGTCAAATCATGCGGTGGGTGCCAACAACCAATAATGAATAAATCTCATTTGTCATCTTCACAATGTCCATCCCCAGTTAATAAATTTCCCTTTAGAGAACCCACACACTACTATATGCAAAACACCTCTAGACCTAATACATGTATCCCACAACATCAAAATGGCTATCAAATAAATTCAGATAGCCACTGCAGAAACAGAAATTACATGCATAACAAGGAATTAAACTATAATGCTAACAAGATCCAAAATATGGCTAGTCATGAAGAAGCATGGCAGTATAGAATTAGTTCTTCTGAAAATCTGACCAGGCAGTTGGCAGCATCCCCAAATAACTGCAGAGATAGCATTTCATCTCCTAGTTTTGTAAGTACACCACAAAACCACTTGCGGTACAAATGTATGTCACCCCCTCCGCAGTCTCCTCCCGTTCTCAACCCCTATCTCCCATCAAGTAGGACAAATCAAATTTCACTATGTAGTAACAAGCAATTTCCGGAAGCTAGATTTTCCTTGCAGTCGAGCTTAGGACTTCCTATTATACAACCAAGTCACAAAAAGTCCACTCCCCCTAGTCAAGCCAAGTCTAAATCTTTAGGTGACTTGACTTCTGAGGACATCTCGTGCAACTTCAAGGGGAAATATCACATCATCAGCCGTAGTTTTATCACTCCAAAACAGAATCAGACTGGTGTCACAAATGCTGACCATTTGGCAACGCAGTCATGTGACCCACTAACAGAACAACTTCGCAAACTGGTCACTCTTGAAGGAGATGAGGGTGGTAGGAATGGACTAAACTCACCAAACCACCAGCAGAGAAATTCGCCATTGTTCCATCGTGAAACAAGTCCAATGAACGTTGACGAATCTCCACCATTACTAACCCGTCGGTTGTCTTCTCGTAGCCAAAGCCGAGTGCGTAATATTAATAACCGCGCCCGTGAAAGGCAACAGGAGGCTTCAAGGGTGCGGGGAGGTGAACATCAAAACAGCGCTGCCACTAGTACAGGTGGTGTGGTTTTACGAAATAAAGGGTCTATGTTGAACCCACCAGCCAACCGACACTCCACCGGGTCGTACATAGCCGGTTACCTCAGTCAGATGGAGGACAGAGGGCTTCCTGAAGGAGCTTGTACATCTTTGCGTTATGGGAATGATCACTATAGGGATCGCTATTACACAGATGATACTCTGATACCACCCAGTACTGCAGAGTCTGTGTCTGAGCCAGAGGTGTACTTTCTCCTTCGACTATAGGTTTTTAAATGTCTTCAATGTATGTAAGCTTTCTTCTTGGCCAAGCCAGAGGACAAGATATTCAGTATAACTAAGCATCTCCAAGTTTGACTGTTTGAAATTGAGCCGTTTGTCTGTTTAGTAAATAATGGTAAATCTAAGTCTGATAATGTATTGTTAATATTTCTGCTAAATGTATAAATGTGCTTGGCACTCCCAAACTGACTGTACAGATCGGTCTCTGTGATTTACTGTCTAACATGTGTATATTGTTAATGAAGCAAAAAAAAAAGAATGGGATGTTTGAAACAGAGAAAGAATGTCTTTCTTTGTGTCATATGAATGTGTAGTATAAAAAGAATGACACTCTTTTGTCTCCATATCATGAAGGCAAATGTGAGGGATCAGAGACCCCTGTACTGACTAAACAAAGTATTTTAAATTAGTGCTAGATTTCTGTAAAATGAAGGCGGGAAAATATGTGGCAACAAATGAAATGTTTTTTGACCATGTAGATGTGAAACACTTCCAGTCTTCCTTCTCTTCCAGTGCTGTCAGGGTGTATTTTGTTGAGTCGAATATCCCTCATTGTTTAATTCAACAAGTTGTACATTTACATTTATTGTATGTTTGTGCATGTTACATGTGAACATGTCAAGCATGACTATGCACCACTTTTTACAATATATGTTGCATTACTGAATGACATTTGCACAATAACATTTGCATTGGATAAGAAAGAGGACTCTGGTGTAATACAGTACACACACCTCTGAGGTGGGTAAAGATGTGAAGTTTAAAGGTTTTTTATTTTTATAATTGCTTTGATACAGACTGCAAACTAATTTCCTGTTGGTTATGGTCATTTACTTTTCTAAATAAGGGTACAGTTAAACTGTATTTTTTTTCTATTCTTTCAGTGTTCCACCATACTTTATTCTTTGTATTGCTGCTCATCAGAGGAGTGTGAGCAATTTCCTACCAATGCAATAAAACTTGAGTATTTGATTTCATTCTGCGTTTCTGTGATTTGTTACACTAATTTCATGGGTTATTGCACCTTATATGCTATATTGAAAGTGGTCTTTAGGCCCTTTTTTGGTTATTTTAATTTATTAATTTTTCATAGGAAATGCTTATCACTCACTGAATGCTTCTTCCCTTAAAATATATATATATATATTTTAGTTGAACACCAGATTAGCTTCAATGTTACTGCAAAGATGGTCATGCTTTTTTAATATTGTGTCCTAGAGCTTTTCACACACAAGCACTATGCAGTGCTCAATGACAAGTGTACAGTGTTTGAGCAGAGTGATGAGTGCATAGAAACACATGGCCATCCTGTCCCTCATGGAATCAGATGGATAATGGGATGTAATTGCTCATGAAATTACTTTAATAGAGACAGCAAATGACACACCTGTTGCTCAGGGTATTCTATTCCCCACACTCACCCAGAATCACTAGTGTGCAGACAGTTTGAACCTTATGTTGCACATCTTTTTTATGATCACAACAATCTTTGTGGGCCGTTAAAATGTAGAAACTTCAAATAAATGGAAATAAAATGTAATATTATTGTGATATTGAAAATAATTATTATAGTTTATAGTTAATAGTTTATTTGTCGGGAATCATCTTATAAAAGATAGCTTTTGACTGTCAGGGAGCTAGTTCCACTGTTTGACAGTTATAAACAAGAGCAGCTTGTGCAAAGGCAGAGCATCTTTTGGGAATGACACTGTTTTTATGGACAGTGGACCAACACATCCAAGAGATTTTTTGCTCAGAATGGTAGACCAGTCTCCTTAACAATTTAATACCAAGTCAGCTTAGTCTAGTGAATATTTTGAATTCATTTTTCAGTCTATATAATGAATATATAATGAATATATAATGAATATATAATGCATGTTTTACACATGTAAATAACAAGATATGAGTTTTTTTCCCCTTTCAATTGCCACCAACAATCCATCATCCCAATACACACAGACACACACCCAACCTCAGTGACAGACTCTAGGGGGGTGTCATTTTGGTGCTTGTGTCATCTGATGTTCAAAACATTTTGCCCTTTATAAAAACTTCAGTCTAATCTGGGTTAGTGCACTCAGTGCTAGGCTGGTGTGTACAGTCTTGAAGTTATCTACTAGGAGATTTTTTCTTTCAGTGAGGAACATTTGTGGTTGCTTTCTTGTATGTAGTTGATCATTTACTACAGTTGTATTATATTTACGGATTCGTTTTTAGTCAGATATCAAGAAGAGGCATGTGTTGGATCCATGGACCTGACCTGGACAAGCTGTTATCCATTCTACTGCTTGTGTATGCAGCCAGTGGACAGAGCCTTGCAATGCTGTGCTCACGTTATGACAATGAAAACCAAAGGGGGCTTTCTCTAAATGGGGACGTCATTATTGGTGGGCTCTTTAACCTGTTTTATATACCATCTTATCCTGGAATGCTGAATTTTACAACACAGCCGTACTATGAGCCTTGCAAGGGGTATGTAACTATTTATGTATTGATCTGGAGTGTACTCTTATACCTGATCAGTAATAATTATGTGTGATGATCATTTAATTAGTCAATCAGTTACTGGGATGCCTTTATAGTTGTATTTGCTTGTTGTAATGTCAGTTTGGAACCCGAGACCTTGAAATCTGTTTATGCAATGGCGTTTGCGGTGGAGGAGATAAATCGTAACAGCAGTCTTCTCCCAGGAGTGAAGCTTGGATACAGAATACTGGGCAGCTGTAGCCGATACCCCTGGGCTCTGACAGATGCGTTTTCATTGATTAGTGGTAGCAGTCCCAAATGCCAATCAGAAAACCCAGAAAAATGGGTAACTAGAGAGAATGAAGGTACTTTTTAAAAAATTTGATAATACAATGTTATGTTGGGCTGTAAAATAATTGTTTGTTTGTTTTTAAGAATTGCAAGTTGCACCTGTGATAATTGGCGCAGCTTCTTCAACCACAGGAATAATGTTGTCCAACTTATTGACACCTCTTTCAACTCCAATTGTAACAATGATTATTATGATAAACAATTGTCAAAGTTGCTTTTGTTGTTGTTCTTTAACATAATATGTGTTTAACAGATTAGCTACCTTGCAACTTGCCCTTGCCTGAGTGAAAGGGCAAAGTACCCAAACTTTTTCCGAACAATCCCAAGTGATGTTTTTCAAAGTCGTGCAATGGCACAACTGGCCATACGCTTCAAATGGTCCTGGGTCGGAGCAGTGATAGCCAACAATGATTATGGACACCTGTCGTTGCAGGTGATAATAGACACATAATAATATGCCTAAACTTGAATTTATATGTACAAATAGCGCTGTATGTTTGGTCTGTATTTTCCAGGTGTTTCAGAAAGTGATTGAAGGAAAAGGCATATGTGTTGATTTCATTGTTCCAGTCAATCGAGAAACTATTAAGAGTGATGCTGAAAAAGCAGCATTAACAATACAAGCTTCCACTGCTCGAGTGATTTTGATATTCTGTTGGTATACAGATGTGCTGGAAGTGTTTACACAACTGGCAAAAAGAAATGTAAGTACCCAGAAATAAATGTCCTTTATTTGATCTTGCTTAGGAAAATCATGTTTCTTTTCTTCAGATTACAGACAAACAATTTCTCGCCAGTGAAGTTTGGAGCACAAGTGAGGACATTATTGAAATTGTAAATCTTTTAAAGGTGGCTAATGGTGTTCTTGGTGTGGCCATTCGCAGTGCAGAGATACCTGGATTTGAAAATTATGTTCGGAATTTACACCCATCCCAGCGACCACAAGATGAGTTTTTAAGAGAATACTGGGAAAAGGTGTTTGGCTGTACTCCTCTGTCTTCATCCTCCTCTCCTCTTCCTCCCTGTAATGGGACAGAGTCCCTGCATGGGGTGCAGAATCACTTCACTGATATGTCCCAGTTAAGGGTCACATATAATGTTTATCTGGCAGTTTATGCAGCAGCTCATGCCCTCCACAGCCTTCTGTCCTGCCCCAACACTGAGGCCTCTGCTGCCACATCCAACTGCTCCTCTCCTCAGAATGTCACACCTGCACAGGTAATGTCTATGTGTTGGTCATTTGTGGAGTTTTGTTTGCAGTTTGTGACTCTTACATCTGCGTGAAAAGCTTTTGCAGCACTTGAACAAAGTTAAAATCTCCACACCACATGGAGAATGGTTTCGCTTCCATGGGGCTGACATTCAACCCAAATTTGATTTGGTCAACTGGCAGAAGACTCCTGAAGGGTCACTCAGACTTGTTCTAATTGGACGAGTGGATAGCTTTGACATTGTTTTGAATGAAACAGCGATTCA
>KN474247.1:19479-37033 GCA_000787095.1 Periophthalmodon schlosseri | reverse complement strand
CCTGATTTGAAGGTTTTAGAGAGAGATGCAAAGTATCAAAGTACACAATACAATTATCAAAACATGACTATGATTAATTTCTATAGTCGACGAGTCTCGATTAGCCAATTCACATCAAATGAATTCAAGCTATTTGAGAAAAACCTGCTTTTATGTTTGTACAGGCTCTGGAGGTGGGACGTGGACGACTCAAAAAGCGGAACAAAAATCTGTAAGTACAGCAGTAGCATCTGATTGGCTGAAAGGTGGGTGGGGCTAAAATCTTTGTATTTGATGTCATCAGGGTGAGCCTGGCCTTTCTCCAGCGAAGGAAAAACAATGGCTTCTTCAACAGCAACAGTTTGGAGAAGGCCCTGAGGAACAATAGGTGACTTCCAGTTTCACACTTCACTGTTACTATGTGCTCTAACACTGTCTGACCACAGCTTCTGTTTCAGACCGGCCACAGAGCAGGTCCACAGGTGGTCTGAGTCACTGGAGGCTCTTCTGACCAATCAGTGTAAGTGTCCAAACAGAACAATCAGAAACGGCATTTAAAGGGCCTATATGTATATATTTTCTGATCTGTGTTATAATGTTGTTTCCCAAAACATGCCTGGAGTTTTGTTTCATTTGTAAATGTTTAACACACAGATCCTGCATATTTAGGCTGAGTTCTTCTCTAAAACAGAAAACACTCCACCTCCACTTTGTGATGTCATGTAGTAATGTCATGTGTTCCACTATGTTTTAAACTCCATACACCTTCACTAGAATCATTTGGATGATTTCAGCCTTGGAATTGCCCATCTCTACTGAGTAAAAGTTAAAAGATAGCTGTTAACTAGAAAACTACTACTACATGACATCACAAGGTGGAACAGAGCATTTTGAGCTTTGGAGATGTAGACAGACTAATAATAAAGGGTTAATCAAACATGTGTGAATGAGACTAAAGACAACTTCAGGTATGTTTTTGAAGAGGTAACAACATTCTAACATGGCTTAAAGCTCACAAGAATAAATTTTGTTTAATATAGAACATATATTATGTAAAATTGCTTGTTTCACCTTTTAACAAGTTTATAATATCTCATTAAAACCATTCTAACATGGGTATTTTGTTTCATTTATGCTTGTTTCATTAATCCATGAAACAAGCATAAATCTAAAGTTGTCCTCTCTGAGTACTAAAAAATGTTGGGGTTTTTTTTCCATTTAGTTGCATCATAGATAAAACTCCGTAAGATAAAAGAAGATAAAACTTACAAAATGTGAAGTACTTTAAAGAGAATTGAAGCCACAAGAATGCATCAAGTGTGTTCTTTAGAGTAGAACTAGATAACATTTTTACCAAATGAAACACCTTTTTTAAGTCCGTGTGATGGTTAAATGTATTTTCAGGTAGTTTGAAGCGTCCTCTGCTGTCTATTTAATATTCGGGAACAATCTATGTTTTTATGTGATCATACTGCCTTATTTAATAAAAAAAAAACAATCCACAGGGGAGCTGCAGGGGGAGCTCTGTCGCTGAAAGTTACTTAGTTCTGCTTTAAAAGGAAACAACAACAAAGAGAGAAACATTTGTAAACCACGCCTCCAGGCTGTGATTGGGCCTGTGAGAATGCACCAGAAGAAGTCAATTGTCCATGGAGAGATACCTGACAGACTTGCTCAGGTTCCTCCACGTGCAGACTGCTGTGTGTTTTAACATCGTGTGGGCGGGTATCACATTGTGGAGAATATAATCTGCATGCACATTAACATCATGGGGACCTAAAATTAAATTATTAGATCAACAAGATGGTTTAAAGTTCAGATATGGGTTAAAATAAGTTAAGGTTAGGTTAGTAATATGGTTAAGGTTAGGATCAGTCTTCAGGTAATGAATGCAAGTCAATAGAATGTCCCCAGAAAACACAGAAACCCAATTTGTGTGTGTGTGTGTGTGTCAGATGGCCTGGCGGTCTTCCGGCATTTCCTGCGGTCAGAGTTCAGTGAGGAGAACCTGGACTTCTGGTTGGCTGTGGAGAAGTTTAAGAGAACCTGCCCTCAGAAGATGCTCTCAAAGGCAACCAGGATTTACAACGAGTTTATCTCCTGTAATGCCACACGACAGGTCTGTACAGCACCTTCTGCAGCACCTCATAATGTTAGCTTGAACTGAAATGTTGTGTTTTTCCAGGTCAACATCGACTCCGCGGTCCGAGAGCTGACCAATCAAAGCCTTTCTCTTCGTATTAGCCCCTCCTCCTTTCGGCTGGCCCAAGAACAGATATACAACCTTATGTTGACAGACAGCTACCCACGCTTCTTGAAGTCCCGCCTTTACATGCAGCTAGCCAATCAAAACCTACAACAGGGCCAAAAACTGCCATGATTACAAACCTGTTACAGAATGAACATTCACTTATCAAGGGCTGATCAAGACAAAACACTAACATTTCAGAACTATTAACATATGAAACTGTATTTATATGGTGTAACTTGTTTATATTTTTAGTAGTTATCAAACTTTATTTTGTTGCACAGTATCAGAGCACAGTGTAGGATTCCTGGATGTGCACTTTGTGAAGTCTGCATGTTCATGTGGTCTTTGAAAATGTTATTTGGATGCTGGATACCTGGACCAGGAGCCCCTAACCCTCTGTGATGCCTTCATGGCTCCACTGTGGCCCATCTATTGCCCCTCTCCACACCCCAGGAGCAGGTCTGGGCCCTGTTCACACCCCAGGAGCAGGTCGGGACCTGTACTTTTAAGCTAAGATAGGGGTTGGAGGGGTAAAGCCTGGTTTACTGGTACTATAAATTGGGTCCCTTTTCATTAAGATCATGGTGACATCATCTGATGCTTAACCTGCTTCAGTGCCGTATTATTGGACAGTGTTGGCGTTAGGGATGTGCCAATACTGGTATCGAATATTGGTACCATTTCTGAAAAAAATGCTGGATCGGGTTTTGGTTCCATGATATCAGTTAAGCCGATACCCTGGTTGGGCCTTAAATTGGATGTAATACGAGTATTTACAGGCTGATTTTGTCCTAGAACGTCTCATAAGGTTTGAACTTGTATTCATACGAAGCTGTTCAGTAGTAATTTGAAAGTTTATTAATGCTGGGGATCCAAACATCAAGTTCACATGGGAAGAGGCCAAGGAGAACAAATTGGCCTTCTTAGATTGTGCAATAACTATAGGAGAGGGCCGGCGACTCCAGGTAGAAGTCTTCAGGAAACCCACACACACTGACCAATACCTGCTGTTTGATTCACACCATCCACTGCAGCACAAACTTAGAGTTATCCATACGCTACAACACAGGGCTCAAGTGGTTCCTACAAACACAGAGGGAAAAGTGAAGCAGGAACAACACGTGGAGAAAGCTCTTTCTGCTTGTGGATATCCAAAATGGCTTTCAATATATCTAAGAGAGCTAAAAAACAGGGCAACAGGGAATCTGAACCTAGAGAGAAAGGTGTAACCATTCCTTACACAGCTGGTGTGTTTTAGACCTACAACCATTTTAGGACAGAAACTGGTTCATCCAAAGGACAAAACCCCGAGCCACAAACAAAGTAATGTGGTCTACTCTATTCAGTGTAATGAAGAGTGCAGTGAGTGTTATATTGGAGAAATTAAACAGCCACTCCATAAGAGAATATACCAACACCATCACGAGAGCTCCTTGGGACCCCAGTTTGCCGTACATCTCCATCTCAAAGCCACTAACCACTCTTTTGAAGATAGTGAGGTACAGATATTAGCCAAAGAAAAGAAATTGTTTGAGAGGGGAGTTAAAGAAGAAATCTTTGTTAGGAAAGAAATTCCTTTCTTGAACAGGAATGGGGGCCTGAGACATCATCTGTCGCCTATCTATAACTCTATCCTCAGACCCAAAGAGAGCAGGGACAACAGTAGGGCTAGCCAGGATGCTAATAGGTGTGAAATAACTGATTAGGGTTTGAATGGCCTATGCTAATAGGACTCAGATGCTAAGTAGGACTCAGGCACTGCACACTGTGCACAAGAGGCCCAGCCTACAAACAGAAACTGTAAACAACAGTTGTTTTGAGTGTCAGTGTAGTTGGCTCCTCCCTTCAGATATAAGGCAGTGTCCACCAGTGATCTGACCAGAACTGAAGAAGCAGCTTGGATGAGCAGTCTTCACTCCTATTTGTTCAGTTGACAGATTTTATTTTTATTTTTTTGCTATGAATCAGACCTGGACGACTGATAACAGTTGCACAACACAAATTCATCTCTTGTGTAATAAGTTAACTGTATTTTAAATAAGTGCCATTTTTCATCCCTAAACTGGTATCGGTTAATACCGGGTATCAGCAGATATTCAAAGTATCAATATTGGTATCAAAACTGAAAAAGCTGGATTGGTGCATCCCTATTGGTGTTGAGTGATTTGAATTATTTTAATACAGCCATCTATTATAATGGCAGAATCCCATCTTGACCTGTCATGTGATGTGACTTGGGGGTCATTGGAACCATACTCCCGATTGTGCTCTGGGAGGAGATGGTAGAATGGTGGTGGTGAAGCTGTTAAGGGAGGGTACGGTACCAAAATAATGTTGTGCTTTAATGGTGCACAGGGCACAGAAGGAGACTGCTTTCATATAGAGATTTTTCTTTGTTATAATAAAAGATGATCTAAAAAAAAAAAATGATCTAAATAGTTTCTTGTTGTTCAAAAGTACAAAATCAGAGCTCAGTGTGGTGTTTGGTACAGGCTCAGCTGACTTCAGGACACTCCACCTGTTTCATGCCCTGATAGTCATGTCTCATTCAGTTTGTTTATCTCATGTAATGTCTGCACAGAAAATAACCAGTGCTTGTGTCCAATGTGGCTGCCTTCTGTTGTTCACAATACTTCCACATGAAGCGTTTCCTGTTTTTAAGTGTTGATGTTTTGCACTGGGAGATTTATGGTTCCAAGTGTGCTAGCGTGGGTAGATCCTCACCACACACAACCATCTCTGGGCTTCGTCATGAGCTCTGAAAAACTCCGCAGCAGTGTTAAAACATTTCATAACTTTATGCTTATTTAAAGGTCTTATATTACACAAGATTGACACTTGTGAGCTTGAAGCCATGTTAGAATGTTACCTCATCAAAAACATACCTGGAGAACTGTTTTTCTTTCATTCACACATGGTTCCTTATACCTTTAGTTCAATAGAGACTGGAAATTCCAAGGCTGAAATCATCCAAATGATTCTAGTGAAGGTGTGTGGAGTTTAAAAACACAGTGGAGCACTTCCTGTATTACCACATGACATCACAATGTGGAGTATTTCAGTGTGAGAAGAACTCAGACTGAATATGCAGGATTTGTGTGTTAAACGTGTGAATGAAACAAAGCTCCAGGCATGTTTTAGGAAACAACATTATAACATAGATCAGAAAATACTGTAATATGGGCCTTTTAAAATTTGAAACAATTACAGAAACACTGACAAGCAACAACAAGACCAACAAGCTGATGACGTTTGATCCGTGGAGAAATGTTGTCAGCAGACATGAGTGCTATGTTTGGTATGCTCCCATTCACCACCGTACTGCCCAGGGTTACCCAACATCCTGAATCTCCTGCATCACCCCTCCACCCCAGCAGACACACACCATCCAGGAACACTCCGGCAGCTTCTCCCCCCTCCACTGCCCACACACAAGTCCAGATGCTATAAAAGCCCCACAGGAGTCCGGGGAACCAGACCGGCTCACGCTTCACACTGACGGAGACTCTAGACTCAGAAGGACAGGTGAGACGATGTCCATTAGGCGCCTGCATGTCCCTCTGTCTCCTCGTCCTCCACCCCCCTGCATGTCCCCCCATGACTATAGCTTAGATTTACAGATTTATCTATTTTAAAATGCATTACTCAGTCGTGGACACATCTACTGCCTGTCCACCCTGGTTTAGTCTCTGGTTAGTCCTGGTTCTCTTTTTCCTAGTGTATTTCTCTTGCTGAGAAGGAGGGTCTCATGACAGGACAGTGGTTATTCTTTGATGTCTAATACTTGAGTAATATTTTTATTGAAATAACAGCACTCTTACTTGAGTTTTGGTTACTTTTCCCACTGTAAGTAAGTGTGCAAGTGACAAAAGCTTTATCCCTTGATGTCTAATGTCTCATTATTTGCTCTAATCTACCATTTTTGTGAAGCCCGTGAGGCGACTGCTGTTGTGATATCAGGCTACACAAAAATCTCTGTCCACCGCTGCTCTGCTTGTTCCGCTGTGTAGAGACTGTTGAGTTTGCATGTTCTCCAAGGGCGCGCTCACTCTTGTCCTTGTTTGGTCATGATGAAGACTTGGTTTGGTTATTTATTAATAATGGTTTACTTATGGTCTGGTTCATACTGGTTCTGGTTTAGTCCCAATTGATTTAGTCTCAGTTTAAAACCAAGAGCCTCAGACTGGTGACCTCTTGGTGAGTGCTTGATCATTTGTCCTTCTGCAGAACAGTGGACTGAAGATGTCGCTCCTGACCTGTGCTCTGGTGTGTGTACTCCTCAGCAGCGCCTCTGCCAGCCCGGTAATGATACTACCACTAAGAATACAGATGTATAAGTCTTATTTCTAACATGTATAATTGGATTTTCAATGTCTCTTAACAATTCCATGCATCATTCATAGCACAACATTCACATGCAATGTTATTTAAGGCATTTTAAAGTTACAGTATGTAACTTTCTGGTAGAGGTGGGTAGTACTTAGTCACATTTAATTGAGTAACTTCAGTAATTTAAAGAAATTGTACTTTTCAGAGTATATTTCTCGCAGCATACTTTTACTCCTACTTGAGTAATATTTTTATTGAAGGAACAGTACTCTTACTTGAGTTTTGGTTACTCTTCCCACTGTGAGTAAATCTACAAGTGACAAAAGCTTTATGTTGACAATATGAAATTATTTCAACATTTGCATTTCTTCCACTGCTCCTTCACATATGATTCAGTTTGTCTCATTTTTGTGTCTGTTTAAAAATACCAGATTTTGTGCATCGTTTAATGTTTTGTCAAATTACATTCACTTCAAATTATAAATCGGATGTTACGTCCCAACAGTTACTCTGTAAGTTACTCTTACTTGAGTAATACTTCTCCCAAATACTTGTTTACTCTTAGTTGACTAATTTCTTGGACCACCACTTTGTACTTCTTGAGCAATAGTATTTTGAAGTAACATTACTCTTTATTAAAATTTGTGGCTACTCCAGCCACCTCTGCTCCCTGGAGGTGGCTTGTCACCATTCCATGGAAATAGAAGGTTAAACATTCTCCATGGAGATATATAAGTTTTATGCCATACTGTGGAATATTATTACCAAAGGAACAACATTTCCATGGAGACAAGCAACCAGGCCCTCGTCCAAGGCAAATAAGAGTCAGGTTTGAGGAGATGCAAGCTCACTCACAGTACGGACGCATGTTTTTCAGTGGAATAAAAAGAAAATATGCCTTTATATTAGTTTATGTTTTGGTTTGAAAGTTACCTACTGTGGCTTTAACGTTTTAAAGGAATAAATCATAAAATTTGTTCTGCTTTTATAACACGTTTAACCAAAATTTCTGTGCCCATCCTCAGGCCGGTCTGCCGCTGCACCATGACGCAGACATTGGGAATTCAGACTTGGACCAGAATCTGGACCAGAAGTGGACAGACATGTGGATGAGGTCCTACACAGCCATGAGGCTGTCCAGCGAGTCCCAGTCCTCTGAGGAGTCTTCAGAGGAAACACACCAGACTCAAGCTCCTTCCAGCGAGTCCCAGTCCTCTGAGGAGTCTTCAGAGGAAACACACCAGACTCAAGCTCCTTCCAGCGAGTCCCAGTCCTCTGAGGAGTCTTCAGAGGAAACACACCAGACTCAAGCTCCTTCCAGCGAGTCCCAGTCCTCTGAGGAGTCTTCAGAGGAAAAACATCGCACTCCGGCTCCTTTCATGACGACAGGGCTCCCCGGGACAGACCTGCCCATAGTGGACAACAACACACTCCCCGAGCCCTGTCCCACTTCCAGCTGTGTGACTGTGGACATCCCCACAGAGCCCCCGGTCACTGGCAACAGAGGGGACGCCTAGCATGTACTGGACATTACCTCACTGATTTCCTGTTTCACTGGTCCTTCCAGATGTTAACTCACATATTTATCACAAAAAACTAAACAAAGTTTGTTTTTTAAATAACCAAAACCAAAAATGTACCACTGAGTATTTGGCTTGAGGTGACACAGACGACCCCACAGCCTGCTCCTGATAAACATGTCTTCAAAAGAAAACTTAAAGGGGGTATAGTTCAAAATCGACTTTTTGGAGCTTTCTACCGTGTTATACCATTCTCCGCTCAACAAAAACATGCTTTTTTTATATGTCATCCATGCATGTTTGAGTAATCTTGCGATCTCTCCCAAGCACTAGTTGAATCCTCCTTACAGTTAGAAATATGAGCCAATAAATGGTTACATGGTCATCTAAATATGTTATGTGCTAGCAGTTAATGCCCCATAGAAATGTAGTACCCCCTCTTTAATCCCTTTTAAACATGCATTTTGTATAACCATTATATACCATTACATGTGAGATATGTACAAGAACGTGTACACTCATATTTACAATAAAACATCCATCATAGCATTCATTTTAATCTCTTGACTTGGTATGAAAAAATGTATACATTATTATTATTTGGTTGGAGTTAATTAGCCCTTTAGACTTTGGACTATATACTGTCAATAAAATCCTCTGAATTTAGCTGACCAAATACTGTTTTTGAATGATTTCACACAAGCACATGAAGCACATGGTCTTCTCCCTGCACATGTACAGAGCTATACACTTCTCCTCTAATGTTGAGTTTATATCTGGTGTGGTGAGGATTACATTCTGTTAAAATCACTTAAATGGGGCTTTTGATCTATGCCCCTCTTGTTATTTGTTTGTTTTTGTGTTTGTTTATTTTTGGTTTGTTTCTTTTTTGTTGCCTCTTCAGAGATCTGACCTGGTTGCACTACTTGCTTGTTTTGGCCCAGTTTGAGTCCTAATGTTGATTTAGTTTGGTCCTATTCTAGTCCTGGTTCAGTCCAGGTTTAGTTCTGGTTCCTGCAAAGTTTTAGTCCTCATGAATTCTGGAGAAAATAAGTTGCTGGGTTAATGTTGTCAAAAGTATTGAAAATCAAATACTAATCAATACTAAAACTAGTATCTAAACTAGGTACTCATTTGAGCAGGTATTGATGCTATATTCACAGGCCAAAAATGAACCTTTCCTGAATAGCTTTAGAATGATCTTGAGCTGTATCAGATCAAGGAAAGACCACATAGACTAGTACACACCCATGGACCATTATGGAACCTACCTGGACGACTAATATAAGGTCAAATGGTAATATTACTAGGATGTAATGTTGAAAAACACATTCTATTGTCTAAAGAAAGACGTTTTTATTACCATCATGGTATCAGAATTGGTATTGAGTTTCGAGTCTATTCCTTAGTATCGAGTTTTAGTCAATAAAAACTTTAGTATCGTGACAACACTAGTTGTTGTTACTACTATATGTGGACATGAATTCCTGACATGCACACAGCCTAAGCAGTAGCAGGACTCACAACTGAACCATGGACACAGGACTCTGCAGCTCTGTGGTCTGAGACACTGGCAGGAGCAGGACTATCTCTACCACACATCTATGACAAGGCAGGAGGACTTTCTCTTGCAGCATTTATGTGATCTCGGAAACTTGGAAGATTCTACCTCCGACTGGAAAAATGGGAAATTCCCGAGTTTACGTCACAGTGACAGGAGTCTGTTTGGATCAGAAGACAGCGGAGTGACACACTGAAACAGATTTTGTTGTATATTACACTGACGTGTTTACTTCACAAATGAAACACATTTAAGCCAAAATTCAACTGTATATTCTAATTAATGAAGTACTCAGCAATACAACTTTGCAAAACCTTCCTAAGTAATTATTTTATCCACAATTTGTCAACAAGAAACAGCATATCCTGTCACAAAGTCCCAGTCACAACAACTAGGGAAGTTTCCAATGAATCAGCAAAGATAATCAAGTTATGCAAATGTGTGTTATTGTCGTTGCTGCACGTGCATTTCACTGGCTGCTCCCATATTTTGGGAAGTCGATTGATTACGTCGCTATCTCTGAGTTTCTGAAATTACATGAACGCAGCATTAATCACACAAATATGACAAACCAGGACCAGGACCATCTCTGTTAGTGATGGGACTTTCGGCTCCTTTGTGGGATCCGAATCTTTTGGATCCGTTCTCTTTAGAGAGCTGTTCAAAAGACTCCTTTACTTTACTCCTTTACTATTTATATGACAGAGGCCAATTTGAGAACTCATTGTATTAACAAACTAATCACAGAGAGAAACCAGAGCTAAGATCTGTTTAAAATGGTCCAAAGACAAATTCTTTATAGATTTAAATTTTGAAATATATTTTACTGCCTTCTCCCTGTGGACTCATGTTATAATGTCTCTGATGGACATGCTCAGAGAGGTAAGATGCAAGGTAAAATTAAAATGTTCAAATCAAATATAGCTTTTAACGATTCTAATGCTGATTTATTTTGCTACATGCAGTTCCTTTAAGAGAATTTATTATTAATATTATGATTTACGGTTAAATACAACATGATACATAGAACATGGGTTACATTCAATCAACTGGACAAATGAATACACTTTGCCTCTCGTCTTAATGGCTTTTGAGGTATTACACAGACAACATGTTACTACAGTAAGTCTACAGGAGAGAGGGGTTCAGCTGTGAAACAAAGTATACACACTAATTGTGAATGTTCAGTATGATTTTTATGTATGTTTAATTCCATTGAAACAACAAAATCTTGTACATTCCTTTACACCATAGAGTCTGAAGTGTGTGTGTGTCCGTATGTGACTGATGGGATGTGTTGAGCTGAGGTAAGGGACTATGTTTATAGAAAATCCACTCATGTTGAACCCAGTCATTACTAATATTTCTGGATCTTTAGTAATGTTAGTGACATCAGGCTTGAATGACTGACCAGCCCCACAGCTTTAAAAAAAAACTTCATCTGGTTTATTTGTGCTGTCAGAAAAAGCCTTAGAATCACTTTTAATGTAATTATAGAGAGTCATGTTATGGAGCTTATTATGACAGTACGCAAAATCCACCTTAAAACAGTGGTTAAGGTGGACGGCTTTGTACATTTGTGTGTCTTGTGAATCTGACATAACAGCTGTGCCCGGACAGTAATTCTCTGGACACACTATTGCATTTTTAAGTACTTGATGACATCACGCAAAACTGCTCAGATTATAGCCAGGTTTTTCTGATTACAAACACCTGGCTGCAGGGGCGGAGTTTGACGTGCGGACACTTATTAGACCGATCACACTGTTCCTTATATCTCTAGATCCCGCCCCTCCACCTCTCTCACTCTTTTTTTTTTAGTCCTCCAGGTACCGCCCAGTTTAGCAGCTCTGTTTGAAATGTGATTGCGCACGTGTGTTGCAAAAAAAAAAAAGAATTCAATTTGGTGAAATGGACAAAAGAGAGAGACTGAAGACGGTTGGTCACTCGTCCAAGAGGCTTCTTCAGTTCTGGGGGTTCGGTAAGTCACTGCCTTATATCCGTCTGAAGGGAGGAGCTAACTACACTGAAACAAACACACCTTAGTTGCTAAGTTGTTTACTGCAAATGCGAGATAAAAACAGCAAATATATCCAAACCATATTTATAAAAAAAATATATGAGTGCCCGAAGGAAGTAAGTGCATAATGCAAAAACATAAAACACAAGAAAAAGTCTTTACATATTATATTAACGCAAATTTCTGCATAAGAATTACACCTCTAAAAATGTTGCTTTTATAGGAGAAATTTAAGAAAGTTTTGTGTGTACTCTCTCCTGTACCTTAAAGAGGGGGCATTTTACTTCTATGGGGTATTAACTGCTAACACATGACATATTTAGATCACCATGTTTCCTTTTATTGTTCTGAAAATGTTATATTCGCCAAAAACAACGTATTAACATGTTTTATAAGTTTCAGTTTTGATGCTCTGAGTCTCCACTCTCTTTGCTCCCTCCTTTAAATCACTCCCCCTTCAGAGCACTATCACAACACAATCAGCTGTATCCCACTAATGAAACTACTGCACATCACATCGGGTTTGTGAAGTTGTAGTGTGTTTTGTATCGTGTTTTTGTATATTTATGGAGAATTGTCGAGCGGGAGCATGGGTGACGTAGGCTTGTGGGTGGAGCATTGGACAGAATCTAACAACTAACCGTAAGGAAAGTTCAAATAGTGCCCGGTAGAGATCGTTAAACTACTCAAAACATGCATGGATGACATCTAAAACCTCTTCAGGCATGTTTTTGATGAGGGAACAATGTTATAACATGGTAGAAGGTTCAAAAAGCCAGTTTTGCATAATAACCCCTCTTGAAGTTATCTGAACACCAGCCCTCCATAACATAAGTCTGTCTCTGATGCCTTGCAGACAGATGCTCCTTCAAACAGATGGGTGGTTATATTACATAGATAGTGTTCTTAAAATAAATAATACATGACGCATACAGGCTTCTCATTAGCTCATTGGTGTAAGTGAGTCTGTTTGTAGATTGTCCATGTGGGTGGGGCTTATTTGGCGGTGATGACCACGGGTAGGTCGGTGGTGAGCTCGGGCTGCTGCACGTTCTCCTCTGATTGGCTCTCTTCGCTCTCGTCTGATTGGCTGTCGGCAGCACCTGGTGTAGGGGTGGCCTCCTCACTGCTCTGGCTCAGGCTCTCCCCCTCCGGGCTCTCCTCGCTGGTACTGGCGCTCTCCTCGTGGGTGCTGGTGCTATCGGAGCTGATGCTGTCCGCTCTGTGCACACACACACACACACACATTAGGTTTCACATTCAGGACTCATTTCCTCATCTTAAAGACCCTGTACCCACATTTTTCACATATGAGCAAAATGTGTCTTGCCCCAGTGCAGATATACTGCATAAACAGCTCTTGAGATCAAAATAAGACCGCTGCGTCTTAATTATAAAGCATTTTATTGTCTGATAAACAGGAAGTGCATGTTAGCATGCTGGTCAAGTCAGAAAATATTGACTCAGAAATTAAATATATCTAAACTATCAAAGGGCCTATAGTACACATTTTTTTAATCTGTGTTATAATGTATATTTGTGTTTTGTTTCATTCACACATGTTTAACACACAAACCTGCATATTTAGGTTGTGTTATTCTCTCAAACTGAAAACACTCTGTTCCAACTTTTGATGTCATCAAGTGGTCCACTGTGTTTTTAAACTCCATACACTTATATTAGCACTGGATTTGTTACATTTTGAAGCTACATCTATTGTTTTAGCCTTGTTGCAACTATTTCACTTCTCGGTGCACCAGGAGATATTGTGGACTTTCTGTGGCAATCTCAACTGAACAAAAAGAAAAACTTTTTTTTTTTAAAGACAACAACTTCAACAAGATCCTATATTACACAAAATTGACTCTTGTGAGCTTTAAGCCATGTTATAATCCTGTTACCTGATCAAAACAATACCTGGAGTTGCGTTTTGTTTCATTCACACATGTTGGCGTAATCCTTTCTTATCAGTCTATCTACATCTCCAAAGCTCAAAATGCTCTGTTCCATGTTGTAGGGATGTAACGATATCCAAATCTCTTGGTAGCTACTTTCACCATATGCATCTCACAGTAGGGCTAACAAAATTGTGAATATACTACTTTTTTCCTTTAAAATGCCTTGACAAGCCTTTGGATCACCACATGACATCACAAGGTGGAACAGAGTGTTTTCTGTTTGAAAGAAAAACAAGATTTGTGCTTGAAACATGTGAGAATGGAACAAAGCACAACTCCTGGTCTGTTTGTGATGAAGAAACAACATTATAACTTGGATCACAAAATAGTGTAATATAGGTCTTTTAACTCTTTTAACATGCAGAGATTATTTTTGTTGCATTGGATTGTCATTTGGCTTTGGGTCTCACTTTGCCTGGCTGTCCTGCTCGGTGGTGCCGGAGCTGTCACTGGTGCTGTCACTGGTGCTGTCACTGCTGCTGCTCTGGCGGAGGTTGACCTCCATGTCTAGAGAGGCCTGTCTGGGACTCAGGTCCTGGCTCTCCACCTCCGGGGTGCTGGTGTCCCCCTTCAGCAGCTCCTGGTGAACCTGCACACCCTGACACACACACAAAGAATGATTACTTGATTAACTGTTTAAAGAATTCAAACTTTTCCGAGTACTCTTCTAGCAGCATATTTTTACCCCTACTTCAGTAATATTTTTATTGAAGTAACAGTACTCTTACTTGAGTACATTTTTGATTACTCTTCCCACTGTAAGTCTACAAGACAAAAGCTTTATGTTGACAATATGAAATGATTTGAACATTTGTGTTTCTTGTATTGCTCCTTCGGACATCTTTTAGTTTGTCTAATTTTTGTGTCAATCCTTAAATTTTATTTTGTTCATCATTCCATGTTTCCATCACATTATACTAACCTCGAAATTATAAACAAGATGTTACAGCAAAAATGGTTGGTTCGTTCAATCACGTCCAAGTCCAAATGATGTGGGGTGCAGCAAGGGTCGGTTTTAGGATCACTTATGTACAATTTATGTTAAAGAGCAAAATCGACTTTTTGGAGCTTTCTACCATATAACGTTGCTCCCTCATAGAAAACATGGTTGAAGAAGTTTTATGTGTCTTGCATGCACGTTTCAGATAATCTAAATCATGATACAAAACAATATACTACAACTTCACAAACCTGATGTGATGTGCAGTAGTTTCATTTGCGGAATGTACATCGTTTGTAATGTGATTGTGCTCTGAAGGGGGAATGACTTAACGTGGGGTTCAAAGGGAGGTGTCAGAATGTCAAAAATGGCGGTGAATAAAACATTTTCAAAACAATAAAAGGTAAAGGTAATGGTGATCTAAATATGTCATGTGTTAGCAGTTAATACCCCATTGAAGTGTAGTACCCCCTCTTTAATGATATTGGGACATAGGCAGAGAACAGCCATTCATGTCTACTTAAACTTCTGCTCTGGCTGGGCAGAAGTTCAGTTTTTCTAGAAGCCATCTGTATTGTACAGCCATTAGGGACATATCCTGTGTGGTTAGTGATGTACATTGTAAAGAGCTGTTTACCTTGTACACCTTGAAGGCCTTGTGCACCTCGTTGCCGTAGGCTGGCTCATAGGCACTCTTCTTGCTGGTGTAGTCCCAGGACTTGTGTGGTTCAGGCAGTTTGTGGTAGGACTTGTCCTCCCCATACACAATGCTCTTATACTCGCTGGGGTAAGAGCCCAGGCTGTCCCCTCGCCCTGAGTCAGCTGTGTCGTCTGTCACAATGGTGGGGTCAATGGGACCAGGGGTAATGTTTTCCACTATGGTTGCTGTGGTAGCATCGTCGGTCACAATCACCGGGGAATCAGTAGCTGTGGACAGAGTGGAGGCCTCACCGGACTCAGAGCTCTCGGACTCCTCAGTTTCCTGAAATGAGTTTTCAATCAATCAAAATCACTTTATTTGTCCCCGAGGGGCAATTTAAGTGCACTGAGCAGTAAAATACAATGATAACAGAAAAGCTCAAACAAAAGTCTCAGTTCAGCTCAACAGGTCATCAGATCCAGTGTGAGGGTTTCTGGAGAGTAACAGCCAACAGGACAAAAGTCTCCCTCCTCTGTGTCCCCTGTGTCCTGTAGCGTCAATGCAGTGTAAAAGGGGGAGCCAAGTGAACTCTGGACACACAACAGGAAAGCCTATTCTAAGCCTCTCTCTCTTTCTGCTCTGTTGTTTCGGTCAGTGATGAGACAGGTCATTGCCTCGTGTTTCTTCTGGAAAAGCTTCTGCCATATTTGGTGTAGAAAGCCCGTTGCATTGTGGTAAAAAGTCTATAGCATTTCAGAACTAGCTGGTAAGCATAGCTAGCTCTATGTAGGGTCGCCATGGATACAGGAAAAACAAACTGCTCAAATCACACAATCCAATAGTCCTTAACTTCCGTTCTTTGGACTACACATGCTACACTTCTTAGTTGGTCAGACTTCTAAAATGTTAATTTGAAAATGTAAGATTCAAATTTTAAACATTTAAAAATTGCTCATTGTCAGCCACAGTGAATAATTTATCATTTATTTATTTAACATAATCTGTCAGACACAAGAGAATGTGCTTGTGTGGACTTACGCTCTTCTCTGTGTCATCGTCATCATCATCATCATCATCGTCGTCACTGTCCTCGCTCTCCGGGCTCTGGGTGGAGGTGGAGGTGGAGGCCGTGGCAGACACAGAATCAGACACAGAGTCGGACACGGAGGCAGACTTCACCTGCGCTGCAACATCTGCAGCCACCTGTCACAAAACATTACATGCATCTAAACACACGCTTTACTTTCTCTGTATATTCACTAACCCTCCTATAGCAAGTGGAGTTCACATAAGGATTGTTGCCATAGCAATGAACTATTTAACCTCAGATGCCACACTGTCTGCAAACAAAATTGATTGGTTAGGATTAGGACAGTACTAAGCCTGCTTAAGTGCAAGGGCTTTAGTAAGCAGTAGTAATTATTCATGGATTTCAGCTTCCTGCATGTAGGTGCCATTTTGAGGACTTTCCATTCAAAAGATATAGTTGTTTCATCTCTGAAACCCATGGATAGTACACCAAGAATAGTTATCATGTTTTTGTCTTCTATATAGTTATAATCTATGACACCCATGGATCAACATTTTATATTCTGGACATTTTAAATCACAATATTGATCTAAATCAACTTAATACAAGTGCAACAAAGTGCCACATCAACACTGCTCAAAAACAAACATACACGTAATATGACCCCTAAGTAGAACTACAGTAATTGTGGCTAGAGTAGGGGTGTCCAAACTGTGGCCCGAGAGTTAAATGCGGCCCACAGACCAATTTTTATTATATTATCTCAGGTGTTCTCCTGAATTGGCCCAATGGATCATAGACAGCACTTACAACTGCAAATTTAAGTCATTCTACCACTATTCACCTTATTCCAAAAGTTGTTGTGGGCGCCGCCATTGTCATTTGGGTTGTATTATTTTGCATAGGGCTGCCGATCTTGACAGTAAAGTTCTATACTGACTACAAAGCCATTTTAAAGCCTCCTGGGAATCGGTGCATTGTTGACACAAATTAACCTACTTTATGCAATGCTTGGTGAAAAACATTTGGGCTTAGTTTGGGTTAGAGTAAGCTCATTAATAAGTCTGGTTAACGTTAAGGCTTGAGGGGTCTGACCTGTTCTTCAGAAGCATCACTGCTCTCGTCAGAGTTGCTGGACACTGCCACATGCTGAAACAACAGGAACACAACATTTAGGAGCTCCAACTTTGGACATCTCAAGAATCACTACACCATAATCATGTCTGAAGAAACCTAAACAAACCCTCCTGTGCTTTGTTGGTCCAGTTGAAACCAATGAGATTTACAGTAGATTTAGTAGAGGAATGAAAATTGAACATGTGTGGC
>KN474247.1:4600-19369 GCA_000787095.1 Periophthalmodon schlosseri | reverse complement strand
CATATACGTGTGGACAGATACCACGTTAGCAAGTTGGCTGTTAGCAGTCCCGTAGCTTTAGCCCTGTACATTTTGTCTACAGGCACCGTAGCAGTCCTACAAGGAGCTACAAGTTTATGCTCAAGTGGTAAGTATATGTCTGTGTGACTGGTGCATGCGTTTGCAAATTCTAATCTTTGAAATCATTGAAAGGTGGTGCGATTTCTGTCCTGCTCTGTGCGTCAGTAAGCATTGGATCGACCGCTCTAGTTGCCATTGTTCCTATTTAGTGACAATGGACTAGTGAAACAATCCATTGAAAATGGACAATCTTAGGAGACTTGTGCCTGACATCAGCCAGGAAGTTAAAGCTTGGGCGCAAATTGATCAAGATGTGAAGCATACGGCCAAACTGGTTACAAAGAGGCTTAAGGGTAACAAAGTCAATGTTTTGGAGTGACCATCACAAAGCCCTGGTCTCAGTCCTATTGAAAATTTATGAGCAGACCTGAAAAGGCATGTGCGAGCAAGGCGGCCTGCAAACTTGGCTCAGTTACACCAATTCTGTCAGGAGGAATGGGCCAAAATTCCTGCCAACTATTGTGAGAAGCTTATGGAAGGATATCCAAAATGTTTGACCCACGTAATACAGTTTAAAGGCAATGTTACCAAATACTAATGAAATATATGTAAACATCTGACTTTGAAGAAAGTAATGAAAAATTGTCAAAAAAAAATCCTCCTCTCTTTATTCTAGGATTTAGCAAATTGAAATAATAAGAGTAATCCTAATTAACCTAAAACAGGAAAAGTTTAGTCTGGTTTCACGTCAGACGGTGAGGGGGAAAAAGCATATGTGTCTTTATATATAGTGTGTGTAAACTTCTGGTTTCAACTGTATATAGAGATGTAGAGATATAGATAGTGGAAAATCCCCATTTTAATATTTTGATCAGCTGAGCAGCTGAGTGTCCGATTTGGTGGTGGTTCTTCTGGTGGCAGTCATTTTTTTTGTTGTTTATACTTAAGTATCCTCCCTGCCTTCTTTCTAGAAAGGCCTCAGCTCCCTAGTTTGTGGTGAAAGTGAAATTTTGTGGTGGAAGTGAAATTAGTTAGAAAAATTGCAATTCTTTATTAAACTAACATTTTACTATTTTGCCTCTTTCAATAAACATTGTGACTTGGAATTGTCTCTTGGCCTTAAGTAAAGCTTACCTGTGTGCCTTAGGCTTTAGCATTTTATACTCTCCAGGTGAAATTCCTGGGGTGTTTGTTACGATTATTTAAAGTGCCAAACGATTAAAGGTTATACAGTCTGTACACATGCAAACTCCTTAAAGATTATGCAAAACTGACTCTTGTGAGCTTGAAGCCATGTTATAATGTTGTTACCTCATCAAAAATATACTTGGAGTTGTATTCTGTTTCATTCACATGTTTGCATAACCCTTTATTAGTCTGTTTACAACTAAAAAGCTCAAAATGTTCTGTTCCACCTTTAGATGTCATGAAGCAGAAGTTTTCAAATCAACAGGTACTTTTTTACCTTTAGTTTAGTAGAAATTGGCAATTCCAGGGTTGAAATTATCCAAATAATTCTAGTAAAGGTGTATGGAGACAGGTGTATGGAAACAGTGGAGCACTTCCTGTATTACCACATGACATCACAAGGTGGAACAGAGTGTTTTCTGTTTGAGAG
Source organism: Periophthalmodon schlosseri (assembly GCA_000787095.1). Lineage (NCBI taxonomy): Eukaryota > Metazoa > Chordata > Actinopteri > Gobiiformes > Gobiidae > Periophthalmodon > Periophthalmodon schlosseri. Next base: position 17,691 of record KN474247.1, on the reverse strand, counting down.
AAGAACACAGCCTAAATATGCAGGTTTGTGTGTTAAACATGTGTGAATGAAACAAAATACAACTGCAGGTATGTTTTCGATGAGGAAACGTTATAACATAGATGAGAAAATAGTGTAATATGGGCTCTTAAATGTTATCCTCCATTACTGACCTGTACAGAGGCAGACTGGGGCAGAGACGCCAGGGCTGCCTCTCCCCTGAGTGTAGCAGTTGGACGTCTTGCCTGGGGGACACAGCAAAAGGACAGGGGACGTGTCAGTGCGTCCATGTCTCCACTGTGAGGAACACTTCAGAAAAACGTGTGTACTCACCACCTCCTCAGAGCTCTCTGAACTGCTTGGAGCAATCTTTCTCGCCTGAAACAAAGACACAAGTCTGAGTAGATGTTCCTTGGAGTTTCTTTATGGTCTGGTTTGGGGCTCAGGGGTTGAAGAGTGGAACTTGGATCTCGTCTCATTCCTTTTATTCATGTGTTAATATTGATGAAGATATCAACTTTTTGTCAACGCTTTAGTCGACTAAAATATCAAACTTGATTTTGATACGAAGGGATAGAGTCGATACTCCTACTGATTCCGATACCATGATGATAATAAAAAACACTCTTTAGACAACAGAATGTGATTTTCAAAATTAAATCGTAGTACTTTTTTATATTACCATGTGGCCTTCTATCCATGTAATCCCTCAGTCGTCCAGGTAGGTTCCATAGTGGTCCATGTGGTTTTATACTTGTTCTGATACAGCTCAAGATCATTCTAAAGCTATTCAGGAAAAATTAATTTTTGTCCTGCGAATTTGACTTTTTTTTGTGTGTGTCAATACCTCCTCAAAAGAGTATCTAATTTCAATACTAGTTTTATTTCGTTTTAGTCACCAAAATATTGACATTGACAAAAACTAAAAATATCAAAAAATATCAAAATTAACCACTGTCCCAGAGTCTGCACATACTCCTCAAGTTCCTGTGAAGTGGTGAGTCTCCTCCACAGCCTCACCACAGTCTGACCATAGTTTGGTCACATGTCTGGCTGTCCCAGAAAACACTAAACACTGTGGAGAAGAGCCAACAGTCCAACATCACAATCCTCAACATAGACTAAGCTCCTCCTTTGCTCCTCCTCTGCCCCTCTTCTGCACCTCCTCAGCCCTTCCTCTTCCGCTCCCTCTCTCATTGTGCACCTCCATTACATAGTTTAGCCTTCACGTTTTGAGAGGCAGACCCCTGATGCAGTTAGGGGTGAGGGGTCAGTAGTACTAGGGACGGAGGTGGTAAGGTCAGGGTACATGCAACAGTGTACAGTAGTCCGGGCTTAGGGAACATAACTTGGTGATCTGGACATAGTTGTGGTCAGAACATACAGGTCAAGACACAGGGGACATGACTTAGTGGTGGTCTGGGCACAGTGGTCACGGCAGAGTGGTCAGGAAAATGAAAAGGAGACCAGGGCTTAGGTGAAATGACAAAGTAGGGCACTTGACATAGGGGGCAGGATATAAGGGTGAAGGTGTAAGGGTCAGAAAGTAGGGCACTTGACAAAGGGATTATGATATGGGTGAGGGCACAGGGGACATGACATAGGGTCAGGATATAAAGGTTTGGGGGTAGGGGTCAGAAAGTAAGGCAACCATTTCAGTGGTTCGGCTATAAGGGTGAGGGCATAGGGGACATAACACAGGGGTCAGGGCAGGGGGGTTGGGACACAGGGGTCAGAAAATCAAGAGACTGACCGGTCGACAGAGGACTGTGGTGACGAGCAGAGCGATGAGCAGTGGCACCTTCATCCTGTCACACAAAACATGAGACAATGTTAAACTTACAGTACAACACATGGAACTCAACCAGTACTAAAGCAGGTTTAAACCAGGACTGAAGCAGGACTAAAGGTCTAAACAGGACTAAACAGACTAAAACAAGGACTAAAAGGACTAAAGCAGGACTAAAGGTCAACCAGTACTAAAGCAGGTTTAAACCAGGACTAAAGCAGAACTAAATCAGGTTTAAATCGGGTCTTCATCAGGACTAAGCCAGGACTAAACTGGGACTAAACCTGGCCTGCATGTGGCTGTCTTGTAAATATAGCTGTATGCAGGGCGTATGGAGCCAGAGAAGGCTGTGGCTTTACATGCTTTCCTCTTTTAACCTGCTCAATTACACAGTGCACCCGAGTCATTATAGCGTTCTACAGCGCCCGAACGCACCGTGGCCTCTGACGAACCGCAGCCCTTGAACACACCGCAGCCCTAAGCAAACAGCGTCCAGGTTTTATTGTGTAGATACAATCACATCCGCCCTGGTGTCCTTAGTTTAGTGGCTTAGTGCTGGTTTAGTCTTGGTTTAGTCTTGGATAAGCCCTGGCTTAGCCTTGGTTTAGCCCTGGTTTAGACCTGGTTTAGTCCTAGTTTAGGCCTGGTTTAGCCTTAGTTTAGGCCTGGTTTAGTCATGTTTTAGTCCTGATTTACTACTGGCTTAGTACTGGTTTAGTCCATCATTAGATATCGGACTCATAATTTCATCATTGTCTTATCTCTTCTCTGAGTTGTTGACTATAAAATTTAAAGGTCAGCTGTCGGGCTGCAACAAGTGAATCGATTAATCGCAACTAATCGTTTACTGAATAATTGTAAACTGGCTTAAGACCAGCACCACTACAGGATTTTTTAGCCTTAAATTTTTTTTTAAAAGTGCAGACCACAGACCCAAAGACAACCCTATGATTTTAAGTCTCTGAGTGGGATATAGCAGTGGAGACACCGCATAGCACAAGCTAAAAGTTGTGAGCGCACCTCACGTCAGCCGTTTCCTGTCTACAGCAAAACGACTCGCGACAAGTCAAAACGGTGTTATTATTATACGTGAAATGTGGTGCAATAGTTCAGATAAATGCTTTTAATGCACAGAAGGCTGGCGATAAACTACACAGGAAGTAGAGTCACTATGGCTAATCTGGCCAATCTCCGCTGCTCCGCTGAGACACACGTGAGGATCTGCTCTCGCCTTTTTACTTTTTAAACTTCTTTTTAAGCTTTGCCTGGAATGTTCCACAATATTGCATTAACCTTATTCTTCTCCATGCAAACAATCGGGAGGCACCACCAGGCCAAGTTACAGTTCAGATCTGTGGAGAGGAGGCGCAGTACGAATGTATGTTTTTTGTAATTAAATAAATGCTGCACTGTGGAACATTCCAGACGAAACAATAACACTTCAAAGGAGACAAACAGCTAAAAACCTCACTAAAAAAATATATGTTTTTAGAATATGTGAGCAGCTCCTCCCTCCACACTCTGTCATTTCTGCCCACAACTTCCCCCTGCTAATTGTCCAATCACTGGCCACCGCCTACTGCACCCCGCTCAGCCAATCACGGGTCAGCTCTCTGCTACTGTAAATTCTTTAAAAAGAAGTGCTCATTTTCCAGCTCTAAGTAAAGCCTTGGCATAAGAGGAACATGGAAAACATCAGTGCAAAAACAGGACTGAAGCCAGGCTAAAACGGGATGGGAAAATCGCATTACTTCCCAAATCTCCACAACTCTGACAGATAAGACTGGGACAAGAAGGAAAACCAGGAAAATATCAGAAATCCAAAATCAGACATGGGTAATACTCAGTTACATTTACTCAAGTAACTTTTTGAATAAACTGTGCTTTTCAGAGTACTTTTCTAGCAGCATACTTTACTCCTACTTGAATTGAAGTAACAGTACTCTTATTAAAGTTGTAGTTACTCTTCCCGCTGTAAGTATACAAGTGACAAAAGCTTTGTTTACAATATGAAATGATTTGAACATTTGTGTTTTTGCACTACTCCTTCAGATATGACTTAGTTTGTCTCATGTTTGTGTCTGTTTGAAAATACCAGATGTTGTGCATCATTTAATATTTTATCCATCAGATTACATTAACTTCAAATTACAAATCAGATGTTATGTCCCAACAGTTACTCTTACGTTACTCTTATTTGTGTAGTACTTCCCAAATACTTTTTTACTTCTACTTGAGTCATTTCTTGGACCACTACTTTGTACCTCTACTTGAGTAATTGCTTTTCCTGGAATGTTCCACACTGCAATATTTTGCATTTATTCAATCACAGGCGTTATCATTGCTTTAAAAACATATTCCTACTGCAAGCAGAGTCTCCTCTCCACAGATCTGACCTAACACTTGGCCTGGCTGGTAACGTCACCTTCTCATCTCCATGGAGATAGATAAATTCAGTGCCATACTACTGAAGATTTCAGGCAATTTTACATCTCCATGGAGACAAACAGGTGACAGATCTTCCACTAGAAAAGGTATTGGTATCTTGAATCTAAAGTGTTAAAGAGTGCATGACAGGTACAGGTGAACAAAGGTACGGAGACCTAACCTAAGACTTAACCTGGAACTAAACCAAACTAAACTGTGACTAAACTAAAATTAAAGCAGGACTACAAACCAGGATTTAACCTGGGACTTTACCAGGACTTTTAAACTTTGGTCCTGTTCTAGTTCTGGTTTAGTCCTGGTCTAGCCCAGGTTTAGTTCAAGCTTTAGTCTTAGTTTAGGAACAGTTTTGATATTGCATATGTGCACTTTAAATCTAAACCAAACACTAAACCTGGAACTAAACCGGATATAAACCAATACTTAACAGGATGAAACTTTAGACTAAACATGGACTAAACCAGTACACCTGTAACTTTAAAAGACCAGGACTAAACCAGGTCTTAACCTTGGACTAAACTTGGACTAGCAATGGTACAGAACGCACCTGGACTGTAGTCTTCAGCGGAGGTCAGGTTCCTCTGGTTATGCTTCTTGTGGGCTTCTTGGATGGCTTCTTGGAGGACTTCTCTGTGGACTTGTATCCTCAGACTCCAGATGCTGTTTAACATCTCCAGCGCATGGTCCTCTTTATAAACCCCCCAGTTCTCCCAGGAGCCAATCAGCACGCTGCTCACTCACAGCCAGCAGCCAATCACCAACAGGCGTGTGGAGTCATGTGGTAAACCGCAGCTCCTTCTCTCCCTGCGCACGCACTCTGACTATACATCCTCACAGCTGTTAGAGACCTGGGTTAGACCTGGGATAGTCCGGTGTTAGACCAGGTTTGACCTGAGATGGTCCAGGATTAGTCCCTGTTTAGATCTATATTCCTAGGATAGATCTGAGTTGGATTAGTCCTGGTTTCGAGCTGCGATAGTCCCAGGATAGATCTAGGCTAGACCTGGGATCGTCCTGGATTAGCCCTGGGTTAGTCCTGAGTTAGTCCTGAGATAGCCCTGGGATAGTCCTGGGATAGTCCTGGGTTAATTCTAGGATAGTCCTGGGATAGTACTGGATTAGTTCTGGGTTAGTCCTGGGTTAGACCTGGGACATTTCTGGGATAGGCTTAGGATAGTCCTGCAATAGTCCTGGGATAGTCCTGGGATAGATCTGAGTCAGTCCTGGGTTATACCTGAAATAGCCCTTGGATAGGCCTGAATTAGTCCTGGGTTAGTCATAGGTAGGTCTTAGGTTAGACCTGGAATAGTCTAGATCTGGATGATAGGTGAAATAAGCCTAATCAAAATGAGTCCTGGGTTAAACAGACAAATCTGGGATAGACCCAGGTTAGACCAGGATTAGACCTGCTTTTCCATTGTCTGATCCTTCAGTGTAACTGTACTAGATTTGAACAGTGACTTTGTGTTTAAACATCAGCTGTTATTAGCGTCCTGGTCTGTTGATAATGATAAAAACACAGTATGGAAAGACAGACGATGATGATGCAGACTTTCTAAAGCCTGACTTTGTTGTGACTCTGAATCACTTCTGCAAAACGCCTCCATACAAGACAAAACAAGTGTCCACTCACAACGTAAACGTCTCATGGTTTCTGGTCATGTTTTTCTGTGTCAGTGCATTGTATTGCACAGCTGGAAATTCTATATGCAAGAATAGTGTCTGTGCCTAAGTGGGAGAAAACGTATCAGGAAAATTAAAAGAACTTTATTACAGGCACACAATGTTGAATTTTGGCTTAGTTTTATTTTTAGCTCTATGCTTGTAAACGTCACATTCCAAGGTATAACCAAAAACTAGATGCAATTATTGTTCCTTCATATTATGTAAAAAAAATATGTAAAAAACTAAACAACTTATAAAATAAAGATGAAATTAACAACATTAGGTTGTTTAAAAGTTTACATAAGCTCAGTTTGGTGAATATTTTCGACACCTTTGCATTTGCATTGGCATTAGTGAAAAAACGTGAGACTTTGTATAATATCAGAAGGTAAGAGATGTTCAGTGTCTGGAGAAACACCACATATAAATGACAGCAGATGGCGCGTGGACTGGCGTAAAGCAGTGTAAATAACGTTCAGATCAATAACAATATACATGCTTTGGAGTAAAGGCTAGGTTGAAATAAACATGTAGAGGAGTCAGTCTGAGGAATGGTACCCAGACAAACTCCTGCACCTCCTGTGAGCCGCTTCTGCTCCTCCTGTGAGCCTCTCCTGTAAGCTGTCCTGCTCCTGCTGTTCCTCCTGCTCCTCCTGTGAGCCGCTCTTGCTCCTCCTGCTCCTTCTGTGAGCCACTCCTGTTCCTCGTGTGGGCCGGAGGGGATAAACGGACCTCTAGACAGGTTGTGGTTTTGTGGCAGTGAGAAAGTGAATTTGTCTGTGTCTGAATCACTCTGAAACTGAGTGCCGAAGGAATGTGGGAACATGTAGTGACACATGAGCCCAAAGCGGCTGCTTAGAGCCTAGAGCAGGTGACTAGAGCTGACGGCTAGAGCAGACTGTTAGAACAGAGAGCAGACGATTAGAGCACAGAGCAGGTGGTTACAGCAAAGAGAAGACGGTTTGAGTAAGCAATTAAGAGCAGAGAGCAAACAGTTAGAGCAGACGGTTAGAGCAGAAGGTTAAAGCAAATGGTTAGACATTAGAGCAGACGGCTAGAGCAGACAGTTATAGCTGAGAGCAGACGGTTAGAGCAGGCGGTTAGAGCAGGCGGTTAGAGCAGGCGGTTAGAGCAGGCGGTTAGAGCAGACAGTTAGAGCAGGCGGTTAGAACAGATGGTTAGAGAAGACAGTTAGAGCTGAGAGCAGACAATTAGAGCAGAGAGCAGACGGTTAGAGTAGACAGAGCAGACGGTTAGAGCAGACATTAGAGCAGACGGTTAGAGTAGACATTAGAGCAGATAGTTAGAGCAGACGGTTAGAGCTGATAGTTAGAGCAGACAGTTAGAGCTGAAAGCAGACAGTTACAACTGAGAGCAGACGGGAGCAGACAGTTAGAGCAGATGGTTAGAGCAGACGGTTAGAGCAGACAGTTAGAGCAGATGGTCAGAGCAGACGGTTAGAGCAGACAGTTAGAGCAGATGGTCAGAGCAGACGGTTAGAGCAGACAGTAGAGCAGATGGCTAGATCAGACGGCTAGATCAGACGGCTAGATCAGACGGTTAGAGCAGACGGTTAGAGCAGACGGTTAGAGCAGACAGATAGAGAAGAGAGGAGATGATTAGAGCAGAAAGCAGGAGGTGAAGAGCTGAGGAGCAGAAAACAGGAGCTGAGGAGCACAGAGTGAGAGCTGAGGAGCAGAGGAGCTGAAAGCAGAGACCAGGAGCTGAGAGCAGACGGTTAGAACTGAGAAGTGGGGTGCAGAAAGTGAGGAGCAGTGAGCAGGAGGTGAGGAGCAGAAGATAGGATGGAACAGCTGGAGCAGGAATAAAGGGTAGAAATTTACAGCTCAAGGGCAGGAGGCGAGGAGCAGGAGCATAGGGCAGGAGGTGAAGAGCTGAGGAGAAGAAAGCAGGAGCTGAGGAGCAGAAGCAGAGAGGTGATGAGTTGACAGAAAGAGCAGAGGAGCAGAGTGAGTGGTGGGTTGGCTCTGTATTGTGCGAGTGACAGCACTTTCCACATAAATGCCGGGCCTGTATTTGGGTTGTTTGGCTGGAATTTGATGTGGGAGTAGGAGGTTTATGGTTATTGTCACAGCCGTGGTTTGTTGCAGTAACTGGACTCAATTTGTCCTGTAATCTGTTTGTTTATGTACACGTCCTCTGGCCTGCCCTGAACCAAGCCGCTCATCTACAAACACTACAACAAAGTACTGAGAAGGCACAAGGGCATTAGCCAGAGGTGGTGAACTAGCCCAAAATTGTACTCAAATAAGAGTAATGTTACTTCAAAATAATATTACTCAAGTAGAAGCACAAAGTAGTGGTCAAAGAAATTAGTCAAGTAAGAGTGAAAAAATATTTAGGAAAACTACTACTCAAGTAAGAGTAATTGTAACATCTGATTTATAATTTGAAGTGAATGTAATTTGAAGAACAACACATTAAATAATCCACTAAATCTGGTATTTTCAAAGGATAGTCACAAAAATGAGACAAACTAAATAAAATCTGAATGAGTGGTGCAAGAAACACAAACGTTCAAATCATTTCATATTGTCAGTATAAAGCTTTTGTCACTTGTAGACTTACTCACAGTGGGAAGAGGAATCACAACTTTTACTCAAGTAAGAGTACTGTTACTTCAATAAAAGTATTACTCAAGTAGGAGTAATAGTATGCTGCTAGAAAAGTACAATTTCTTTACTAAATACTACATACACTAATACACTACTTGAACTCGAATAGAAAAAATGACAATAAAAAACATTCTTCATTTAGACAATAGATTTATATCTGTGTAATCCCTCAGTCGTCCAGGTAGGTTCCATAGTGGTCCATGGGCGTGTACTAGTCTATGTGTCTTATACTTGTTCTGATACAGCTCAAGATCATTCTAAAACTATTCAGGAAAGGTTCATTTTTGTCCTGTGAATGTGACTTTTTAGTATCAATCTAAAACTATTCAGGAAAGGTTCATTTTTGTCCTGTGAATGTGACTTTTTTAGTATCAATACTTGCTTAAATGAGTATTTAGTTTTGATGCCAGTTTAAGTATCGATTAGTATCTTATTTTTGATATTTTTGACAACCCTACAAGTAAATATACCTAAAGGAAATCCACATATTGACAACATGCAAACCAGAGGAAAAAGTTCCGCACCGTGCCGAACAACAAATGCCCCGGGGCTAATGGCAGAGACATGGCTGCCACTCAACTTTCACTCAGACAGGTGGGTGAAGCGCGTGGCCCGAAGACACAACAACAATTTACACTACAGTAACAATGGTCTACTTGTGCCGGTGATGCGCTGCAGGTTACCCCAGGTGTGTGCGGGGCGTCCCAGACACAGACAGGACGGCATTCCCAAGATTCCTGCGTAATGGTTCACGTTTGGCGCTGAGACGTGGATCATTAAAGCTAACTGAGCCTTTCATTACTACACATGTATAATAAGCAATGTCTGAGTCTAAGGTTGTGCAACAGTGACGAGAAAGGGGCCACAGGGAGGAAGGGGCCATTTTTCATTTAATTTTTTATTTATCTTTGTTTATACAAGGAGAGCTCAATGAGAGTACCAGACTCTTTTTTTTCATGAGCGCCCTGTTTAGACACGACAAGGGCGACAGTAGCTCGGTCGATAGAGCGTTTATCCACTGCCAGTCCGAATCCCACTCTCAGCATAAACATCAGATCCACTGAGCGGTCAGATCCACTTACACACAGGTTGGCGGTGCGATTCCAGCTCCCACAGGTGAATGCTGTTGTTGTGTCCTTGCACAAGACACTTAACCCCCCTCACCCCCAGTGTCTGTGTACACTGGTGTATGAATGTGTGTGTGAATGGGTGAGTGGTTCCTTGATGTAAATTTGAGTGCCTTGAAGGTGGAAAAGTGCTATATAAAAAGGTAACCGTTGGGCATGTCTTTAATTTTGTTAGTTTTGCTAAAATACATACCAACTATTTTGTTAATGTTTAGTGTCAGACGTGAAGACTGGAGCCAATTACCAATTTTGTCCATAGCTGAAGATAATGTGGCGGCCACTTGCTGCGCATCCCTTCCATGTGCATAGATGACAGTATGATCCACGTACATGGATGATGTTTACATCTTTGCACATGTCTGGGAAGTCATCATAGCTGAAGATAATGTGGCGGCCACTTGCTGCGCATCCCTTCCATGTGCATAGATGACAGTATGATCCACGTACATGGAGTACATGGACATCTTTGCACATGTCTGGGAAGTCATTGATATAAATGCTGAACAACAGAGGTCCCAGAATTGACCCTTGTGGGACCTCTGTTGTGCAGGGCTGCAAAGAGGACATTGATTTGTTAATTCTTACACACTGTACCCGATCGGAAAGATACGATTTTACCCAATGCAATGCATCAGTGGAAAGATGGTACTGAGAGAACTTGGACAGGAGGACAGAGTGGTTTACTGTGTCGAAGGCCTTTCATAGGTCTAGAAACACAGCCTCTACTATGCCCCCTCTGTCCAGGCTAACTCTAATGCTCTCTGTCAGGTAGCAGCAGGCAGCTTCGGTGGAATGATTGCTGCAGAAGCCAAATTGCATTGGACGTAAGAAATTATTGTTGTTTAAATGCTCTGTTAACTGTTCTTTAATTGTTCTCTCCCGGATGATTAGTATATTACCCTTGACACTACAGGTAATATACTAATAGGCCTGTAGTTGTTTATCTCACTTTTGCTACCAGATTTGTGAATTAGTGTTATGACTGCTGTTTAGAAAACACTGGGGAACACACTTTCATTGATTGATTTATTAACAATTTGGGTTATAATTGTTTTGAATGTCGCCTTGTGTTTTTTGATAAGTGTGCTGTCAAGTCCCCAGTAGTTTTGGCCTTCAATTTTGATAAGGATTGTATAATTTTATCAGTTTTAGCCTGGTCAATACAGTCGAAACTTAGGGTAGTACTGGAACAAAGGGCAGGTGGTATGAAAAGATGAATAGATCCAGAGGTTTGTTGTGTGATTTTGTTCACAGAATCTATAAAATAATTGTTGAAATGTTGGACCATCCTTAAAGTAAGTGCCATCTATTTTAAGCTCTATTGTCCTGTACTTTGGTGCAGGTCCACTTAGTTTATCCATTATTTGCCAAAGCTGTTCAGAATTTCCTTTGGCCTGTTTGACAATATTAAGAAAGAATGTTGCTCTAGCTTTTCTAAATTGCTGGATTACTTTATTTCAAACCTTGTTATATAATAGTAGATTGGTTGTAAGCCCAGTTTTTAAAGACTTTTTAAGAGCAGAGTCTCTGATTCGCATCAATTTCCATAGGTCATCATTCATCTTTTATGCTTTGGCTTTGTTACTTTAGAAAATTTAGAAATGAGCTGCTGCAACATTTGTATTAAATCACTGGATGCTTCATTGCTATCTTTATAATCGACTATTTCATTCCAATTGACCTGTCTTATTTCATTGTCAAATGACTCAATGTCTCTCAAATGTAGTGAAGTGAAAGTAAAAAAATATCCACTTTCAAACTGACTTAAGTAAAGTATAGATACCTTTTTTTTTTTTACTTAAGTATAGTACTTTACTACTTTTACTTTTACATTCCACCACTGACAGTTTTGCATGTCCTTGAAATGTATTCCATTTTTGGGAAGCAAAATAACCAAAAGCTTTTTTTCCCATTTCAGTTCTTGTGTGGCCAGTTTTTAGATGTAGACAACTGTGAGATCTTGTACTAAAGTTCCCGTATTAAAGTTCAACAAACAAGTGATATATTCAGGCAGTCTATCGAGTAGTCCCTTACAAATACATTTTTATACAGTGTTGTTCTCTTCTGACAGATAGCGATGGCCAACCTACTTTTTCATAGAGTGAACAGTGATGGGGTTTAAATTCATCACCTGTTATGAAACGAAGGGCTGAGTGAAAGAGTTTATCTAAAGGTTCAAAGTAGACGAAGGGCTGAGTGAAAGAGTTTATCTAAAGGTTTCAAAGTAGAGGCTGACGTCTGCATGTGTATTATATCTCCATAATCCACTACAGAAAGAAAAGTTGCTTGAACAAATTCTTTTCTGTAATTCAATGGGATACAAGATTTGTTTCTATAATACAATGATAATTTTGATTTTAAACAGCGTGACACGAATCATCATTGTGTGTGGAGATGTTTATGTCTTCCTCTGTTTGAGGAACAGAGGAAGAGACACTCACCACAGGAGGAACAGAGAACGAGACCTGCTCCTCATCACAAGAGGAGCACATTGATGTTCTGGTGTGGTTTGGGGCGTCTGTGGGGTGTCATTTACTTTATGATAGTGCCTGATGTTTTGTCCTCCAGCCAATGTTTGTGAGTAATGTTTTCATAGAAAAAAATGTCAAGTTTAATGGCTCATTTGTTCACATATTAAATACAAAAGAAACTGCAAGAGTAATTCCATGATAAACCTGTCCTGTTCACTATTTACAGACCGGTCTCTTCTCGGTCTCGGTCTACTCACTCACTTTTTAAACACTGACAAATTATACAACTATAGTATTGGAATGGTCTTAGATAAACATGAAATAATCCATGAGAGTCAGTCTGGGTTAAGAAGCAAAAGCTCAAACACAGTCGCACTAATGGCAGCCGTGGAAAGAAAGAAAATCCCTCTATACTATTCACAAAACTGAAACGATAATTAATATACATGCCTTGCACTGAACTAGATGGAAAGTTATTTGACTAGAAGACAACAGTTACACATTGGATGAGTACTGCTTGTAGAGACCCACGAGGTTCAGTTTTGGACCTAAATGATTTCATCTGTATAAACGCCATATTTAAAACATCTGACATATTAGAATGATTTTATTTGCAGATGACACCAATATTTTATTCATGTTACAATTATAATCAACTGAAAAGTCTTTATTCAGAGAGTACATGGTTTGAATTTTCCCAGTATTGTAGCGTCACAGGTAGAAACCCTGCACAGTTTGCTTTCATTACAACATTACAACATTACATTAACATGTAATCTTAGCTAATTTCCTCTGCTACCAGTACATGGCTAGATTCTCGTATGGGGAGTGTCTAAGCTGGGATATGCTTCACTGACATTCGCTGAGCTCGTCATCTGTTGAGGCCTTGTCCTTGATGAACTTGTGGATCTTGGATATTTCATCCTGGACAGTGGCTCTCACGCCTCTTTCCTTACAGCTTCCTTACCCAGCTTATGAT
>KN474246.1:12814-39521 GCA_000787095.1 Periophthalmodon schlosseri | reverse complement strand
CTCTCTGGCGTAGGAGGAAAATCTTACTGTGCGGTTTATTTGTTCTAGTTTGGTGTCGGTTCTCGCGTGTCCTTGGCAGAGTTTTCATACCTCCATGACAGCGGCCTGGATTCAAAAGGATTATGGTGATATCATATACATGTGTGTGCATCCAGTCTATATGTGCGTCCATGCCACTGCTGCAGGACTTCCTCCATGGCCACGTAAACCTATGTTAACTGTCTGTTAATGTTGGCCAAGCAGAGTATCTGACTGCCAGATTTGATGTGGAAGCAAAGGTACTGTCAATTCATAATACTATATTTCTCAAGTAAAATTAAAAGTCTACATTAAAAAATGTCATCTGGTGGTAATGCAAGAACTGATCCTCCATGTTTATACAGTCTATTTGTTGTTTTTAGATTCTAGAATGTGATACTCCCAGAGAGGGTGCAAGAGGTAGTTTTGCCTAGTGATTACATTTTACTTTGCCATGATATTAAAAAAGATAAATTCACAAATGTTGCCCCTAGTCATGTTTATATACTTATTATTGACGACTCAAGGACTCACCATACAACACAAATCTGCATTTTAAGAATATTAATTTTAGCTGCTGCCCAATTGTATTAAATGTTATTAACCTATAGAATTTTGTGATGTCACCTGAAACCCAGCGATACACTTTCACCATTTTTGCTGTGACTCACTGCTAGTATCCAAAGGTGTTTGAAAAAGTCAGAATAACGCATTGAAATACTTGGGCTGTGCAATATATCAAACTGTAACTGAATCAAGATGAAATCATATTAAATTGTCAATGATGAGCCAATTTTGTGTATGTAAAAGTAAATATTGCTTGGAGCAGAGTTCAAACTTGGAGGAATAAATTGTACTTCATTTGTGTTAAATGGCACTGTTTTTTATGTTCATGAACCTTAATATGAATAGGTAATATTACGTGTTCATAATGAGATAAAAAAGAACATTTGAAACAATTAATATGACCAAAAAACACAAAACCTAAATTATTGTTTTGCAGAAAGTCCTGTTTGACAGAGCATAACTGCTCTACTTGATTGCCGCATGCCACATTTAAAGCCTGTTCTCTCTCTCCTCTTACTCCTCACCATCGCTTGTCCGTCTTGTTTATGTTCTCCTTTCTGGGATATCTGTGCTGACCTTGATGGAGGCAGCACAAGGCCCACAATTCATCTGACGATTTGTGCAGAGTGAGTGAAAGTCACCCGGGGAGTCCATCCACTTGTATAAGGTGGTTAGACTAATGCTAAACTGCAGCCAGGGAAACAGACTCTCCTCCTTCTCCTCCTCCTCCTCCTTCTCACATGTGTTCACCATTATTCAGGCCTGGCTCAGAGCAGTGATGTGCCCAAAGGGGGAAGATGAGACTGCAAAAAGAGGTACCCTTCAGCTATCATGTACTTCACAAAAGCACAGAGAAGTCTGCAGGGAGGGTAGAGTTCTCATCTGATACACAACATAAAGAAACATGGTCTTATAGTACACATCTGTGCACAAAATATAACTAACATATTATAAATGTCCACCACTTTCCATAGAGAACAACAAAGCCTTTACATCTTGAAGGTATACTTAACATTTCTAATTGAGGGTCTGGCACCTGTTTGATTATTGTACTATGGAACATGTTCATGGAGATAATCACTAAAAAGTCTCTTGAAAAACATCTGAGAGCGTGGTGACCTCTCCACAGGTCTGACCTGTAACTTGACCTTGTGGCATCACCTGTTTTTCTTTGGAGCTAGACAAGTTTAATGCCATACTGTGGAACATTGGAGGCAAAGCAATATCATCTTTATGAAAGCAAACAAAAGGCGGACTCACCACTAAGTTACTTTAAAAAGCCTTTAAACTTAATTTGTCAAACTGGATTAATAATTTGTCCAGAGAAAAGATTGGTGGCCCCTTCTCTAGAATGAAATTAACTACTTGAATTCAGAATTAGTTAATATTTAGTTCAAGGTTCAGACACGTGTCCCCGTAGAGAAATTTATCCTCTACATTTGATCCATCCTTCAATGTCACTGGAGTAACCTGTAAGGAGCAGTGGGTGCCACAGTGCCATGCTCAGGGACCCATCTCCAGATCTTGAATAACGTTTAGTCAGGACTACCATAGCTGGAGGGTATTATTTATTGTGCATCCCTTGAAATCTTGGTATTTACTTCTTTAAAACCAGGGAAGTAAATGACAGCAGACAAAAACAAGAAAATGTATCTAGTCTCATTGTTATATCCTCAAAATAGTCATATCAGATCTGCTTAATGTTCTTGAAAAATATTGACCTCATAGCTATTGACTCCTCACAGCAAGTCACACTAGTAGCTTGTGACAGGGAGTACATCTGAAAAAAGAAACCACTATTTACTGTGGCCTGAAAAGAAAAGAAGCAAGCCAGAAATATAGGATAAAAAAAAATTACATTTGTATAATTGTGTTAACATTTTCAATAGTGCAGTCTGCTCCAAGACTGATGGCCATATTGTTGTATTATTGTAATAAATTGTAGTAACTGAGAGACGAAGACAAGAGGCATGATGCTGGATTTCTAACGCAGGAGAAGTTTATTTACCATCAGTATGGGACCCAGCACCCGCAGACATGAACCCTCAAGACATTATAATAGTCTAGTGCAGTCCAGTTTGGCTATGCTTCTGTTGTAGAGAGTATTATACCTCTGATGACACAGGCTAAGATAACAAGGACTGAGCTGGCAGTAAATACCCTAGATGCAGCACTGAAATGGAATTTTTCTAACGATTCCCTCTGAAAACTACATTTTCACCAAAAAGAGCTTTTAACAATTTAGGAAATCTCAAAATTGAACCTAAATCAAAGTTACCTAAAGAAAATCTAAAAATAGAAATTAAAACCAACAATGGAAACATACTCAGACCTCTACATTAACAAGCATTAGTTAGCAGTAACAAACATGATAACCAATGGTACAGTAGTAGGTGGGTCACAGCAATGGAATTGATGGATCCCATCCAGGATCTAAGTATTTAATTATTAACTTGGAAAGAATGATGGATTAGAAGATGTCACACACTCCATATTATGATGCAGTTATTTAGTTTTACGTGTTGAACATTTTCTCAGTCTATTAAGATTAAGGTATAATTTATTGTCCCCATAAGGAAATTTGTCCTGTGCCACTGGGGCATCTCAGGAGCAGTAAGCACCACAGTGCAGTGCTCGGGGGCCCATCTCCGTGATGGTGTTGCTAGGTAGGGCTGGGTATCATCAAGAAGTTGCCGATACGATACGAACCTCAATACGCAGGCCACGATATGATACGTATCTCGATACAGTGCATTTTCGATACGATACGATTCAATACGATATATTTCAAAGCGATATGATACGATTCAGAAAAAAATAAAGGCTTTCAGCCTCTTACTTAATGATCAACCCCATTTTCACAACAAAAATAAAAAAAAAACCCATTAAATTATGCATTTATCTTCCATTTATTGAAGATTAAAGAACGCATTAAAGTGATTTTTAATTAATGCATGTTTCTCACTAGAACAGTACATACAACCTCAAAAAAGTGCTCAGCTGCATCATCATCCATAGCTTATACGAGCTCAACAATTACTTGAACAAAGGCACGTGCAGTTTGATTGATCTAAAGGATCAACAATGTAACTATTAAATACTGCTGTGATTCTAAAACCAAATGCTCATTTATATTCACACATAGAACGTTCATTAAACCTAGAATAATGCTGATTTGGTTAACTTGATCAGTAACACTAGTAGCCCTGAGAACATTGCTTTTCAGCAAACATAACCAAACAACCACAACAAAAATAGAATAGCTTTCTATTTTTGTTGTGGTTGTTTCTTAAAGATCTTAAAGATTTTTGTTTAGAAACAGAATTTGGTCAACATGGTCTGAGCTGAGTGCACCTCTCTGAGCGGTGACAATGTCTCCTGCTGTCGAGGATATGCGCTCAGAGGAAACACTAGTCCCTGGGATGCACAGGTACATTTTTGCAAGCTGTGGCTTGAGTGGATATTCATTCTGATGCTCTTTCCAGCCACTAAGTGGATTTCCTTCTGAAAGAAACAAGGCTGGTGCCTCCTTGTACCTTGTCACCTCTTCTTCTGCACGGTCCTGTGTGGTTCTGTGTCTCGCAGCAGTACCTGCACAGTAGGTTGGACCAAGTAAATCAGCCAAACTGCATATGTCCTTTGCTCGCTTGGGTGGTGGGCCAGCAGCACAGTTGTCCTCCTTAACTTCTTCAGAATCGTCTTCCTCCACAGGCATCACCTCAGTCACCGTCTCGGGATCAACCTCTTCCTATATTGTAAAGCAAATTACATGTTTGTGTTAAGTTTGTGTTCGAAACTTTAAAGACAAACAAGCTAAAACATCCATAGTCATCTGACTGAAAGTTATAATATATACCCACTTGTGGGTTCCTAATTTTTATCAAAACACATTCTAGTTTGAATTTAAAATCAACTATGAATTGAATGTATACCATTTAATATTTAACTTTGTACTTTACAATGTGATATGTGATGAACATTTTATTTATTTATTTATGAAACAGCAAATTAACATACAAATGAGTAATGAATTCTTCCAGCCTCTGCGATGACTTTCATGTAGATTTCATCTTGTTGATGGTCAGGAAGGAAGGGCAAAGCTTTGAATCGTGGATCCAGTGCCGAGTATAAATACAGAGTCTCTTTCTGTTCATCCTTGTACCTCTTGCTCAGATCCTCACAAATGGCTGCTTTGAATTCTTTCACCAAGGTGGAATCAGATGGACTCTCTTGTAAATCATGGATAAGCTGAGCATGAAGTGGTGCAACAACTGATAGTGTTGATGTATTTTCCTTGGACATCACTAGTGTTGCTACCTTCATGGGCTTCATGGCATCCACAGTGTCCTCTGCAGCCGTTATGTCTGACTCACTGAGGGTGCATACTTTCTCTGTCTTTCTCAACTCACTTGACAAAAGAGCAGCAGATATGGCTGGTTGCTGCTCAAGAAATCGTTGGAGCATGTCGTGCGCACTGTTCCACCTGGTCACAACTTCAACGATCAGTTTGTGGTCCGGCAACCGCAGCAGCTTTTACTTCTGACGGAGTACGTGGCTAGCTGTTGTGCTGCGCCTGAAAAACTTTGAAATGCGTCTCATGTGACCCAAAAGATGCGTGACTACAGGTAGTTTCAAAGCACGCTGTAATGCCAGGTTGAGTGTATGGGCAAAGCACTTGAAATGCAGCATGCCAGTGCGCTCCACCGCAACGCTCATATTAGCGGCGTTGTCAGTCACAATAGCTGGGTCTTTGCTAGCGATGTCCCATTCCTCAAGAGCCGTGCTGAGTAACTCCGCAATGTTAGTCCCTGTGTGACTTTCATGCATGGCTCTAGTTTGTAAAACTTGGGAAATTAGCTCCCATTGTTTGTTGACAAAATAGCTTGTAATGGTTACATACGATTCCGTGGCACGGGACGTCCAGCCATCACAAGTAAGGGCCACTCTCGGTGCTGCATTTAGGCTGGTTTTAACGGCATCCTTCACCCTCTGGTACATTCGTGGGACTGCTACCTCCGTCAAATGTTTACGTGTGGGAATCACATAGCGTTGATCTAATGTGTTTATCATAAGGCAAAAGCCTGGGTTCTCCACGACACTGTACGGACAAAGACCTTGGCAGATATAATGCACGATACTGTCCGTGATCTTAAGTGCACGTGGAGAGTTGGACACTAGTCTGCTTATTTGGCTCTCCAAAGTGCGTTGTTTTGCGTCCAGGCTTTTCTTCGGGGGCGGCAAAACTAACTTGTCGGGATGGTGGCGCTGCAGGTGAACTCTGAGGTTAGTCGTATTACCTGAATATTTGATAGCCGTTTGGCAATGCATACAAATGGTGCCAGTTTTGTCCATCCCGCGTCCTCTTTCTTGGGCTTTAAAACCAAAATGCACCCTTACGTCTGCCTTTAGGGAGGAAGGCGGTTGAAAAATCTTTTCTGACATTTTCGCTTCTTTTGCACGCTTCTTGCTTCTCTTCTCCAGTAAAGATTAAATATGTAGCGGCGCAGCTATACTGCCCCCTAACGTCCGGGGGGAATATCGTTACTAGAAAACGGAGAATCGATACTGTATCGATTTTTTTAGCACACCCCTATTGCTAGGCTTGATCAAGACTACCTTAGCTGGAGGATTTTATCTATTGTGCATGTTTTTGGGTTGAGGGAAACCGGAGTGCCCGGAGGAAACCCACCCAGAAACATGCAAATTCCGCACAGAAATGCCCAGGCTACTCGAAGACTGAGCCTTCTTTCTGTGAAGCATGAGTGCTAGCACCTCACCCACCGTGCCGCTATTTTTTTATTTACAAACCTCCGTCCTCTGGACAACTGGGTTCTGTTTGAGACTCCCTGTCCCTGTGTTTTAAAATCTAATTTTAGACTCATTTCAACCACAAAACATTCATTTCTTAAGCATTTAGAACGCTAGACTATTGTTCCTAGTTTTTAAACGCACCCACACAACGTTTGTTTGTCTACTTTATTTGGTTTTACTGTTATTAATTAACCATTGGATTTATATAGCACCTTTCAAGATACCCAAAGCACTTTCCAGTGGATTATTCATTCACGCTACACTTGGTGGTGGTAAGCTACTATTGTAGCCACAGCTGCCCTGGGCGACAGTCATAATTGTTGCTATTAAGGACTAACCAACGGGCCCTCCTTTTTATCCCTGCTCGTCCCATTTCTGTGCAGTCCATGTGTAATGCTTCTGAGGCCTCTCACTTTGAGTCACACATAGTAAACCAAGCAAAAGGAAAATGTATTTCTGATACTAGAAATGACTGCTGTTGTAATTTTGGGCTATACCAAAATAAATTGAATAGAAATTGCATATCCCCACCTTGAACTGCCATCTTAACGTGGTAGAGGGGTTTGAGCGCCCAAATGATCCTGGGAGCTATGTTGTCGGGGGCTTCATGCTCCTGATAGGGTCACTCATGGCAAACAGGTCCTAGGGGATGGGTCAGACTAAGATCGGTTCAGAAGCCCTTTATGATGAGTTCTACAACAAGGCCAGTTACTTTGCCTGGATTGGCATCACCGAGGCCCCACTCTGGAGCCAGGCCTGGGGTGGGTGTGCATCAGTGACCTTCTGGTGGAGAGGCCTTCCCCCACAGGGCCCAGCCGGGTGATGTGGGGCTGTCCTCCTGTGGACCCAAGAGGACCTGGGCAGCAGTTGAAGTTGGGGACCTCAACAACCACATCTCATGGAACATGGAAACTGGCCCTGGGGATATGGACCATCACCTTGCTGGGTGGGAAGGAGCCTGAGCTTGTGCGGGAGGTTGAGCATTACCGAGTAGATATAGTCTGCCTCACCTCCACCCACAGCTTGGGCTCTGGAACCCAACTTCTCAAGAGGGGTTGGACTCTCCACTTCTCTGGCGTTGCCCCACAGCTCAGCTGGCATGTGTTGGAGTTCACCCCAGTGAATGAGAGGGGTCCCTAGGAGGGGTACTAGACACTTCACCGACTGGGGACTCTTATTACTTATTATTCTACTGGGAGACTTCAACATCTACACAACGACAGTGACCTCTGGAGAGTGGTGATCGGGAAAAACGGCCTCCCTGATCTGAACCCGAGCACCCGTTTTGTTATTGGACTTCTGTGCTAGTCAGTTTGTCCATAACAAACACCATATTCAAGCACAAGGGTGTCCATCAGTGCATGTGGCACCAGGACACCCTAGGCTGGGGGTTGATAATCAACTTGGAAACCCAAGTAAGGGATGCTGTCAGGCCGAAGGAGTCCTATCGAGTCTTGTTGGCTTGTGGGACTCCTGAAGCAGTTGATGGGTACCGGCGGGCCAAGCGTGCTGCAGCCCGTGTGGTCGCAGAGGCAAAAACTCAGGGTTGGGAGGAGTTTGGGGAGGCCATGGAGGAGGACTATTGGTCAGCCTCAAGGATATTCTGGCAAACCACCTGATGTCTGAGGAGGGGGAAGCAGTGCTTCAGCAACACTGTTTACAGTGCGAGTGAAATGCTGTTGACCTCGACTGGGAATGTTGTCGGACGGTAGAAGGAATACTTTGAGGATCTCCTCAATCCCACGGTTAAGTCTTCCAAGGAAGAGGTGGAGACAGAGGAATCGGAAGTGGACTCATCTATCACCCTGGCTGAAGTCACTGAGGTGGTTGGCAAGCTTCTCGGTGTCAAAGCTCTGGGGGTGGATGAGATCAGTCCTGAGTATCTTAAGTTTCTGGATGTTGTGGGGCTGTCTTGGCTGACACGCCTCTGTAACGTTGGGTGGCTGTCAGGGACAATACCTCTGGACTGGCAGACCGGGGTGGTGATCCCTCTATTCTACACCGGAGGGTGTGTTCCAGCGACAGGGGAATGACACTTCTCAGCCTCCCTGGTAAGGTCTATTCCAGGGTACTGGAGAGGAGAATCTGACCAATGGTCGAACCTTGGATTCAGGAGGAGCAGTGTGGTTTTCATCCTGGTCGCGGAGCACTGGGCCAGCTCTATTCTCTACATCGGGTGCTCGAGGGTTCATGGGAGTTTGCCCAATCAGTCCACATGTGCTTTGTGGATTTGGGGCCCTTTACTAAGGGGTGTGTTTGCATTGCCTGCAGTAAGTCAAACCTGTTCCTAGTGCATGTTGGACTACGCCAGGGCTGCTCGTTGTTACCGGTTACCAGTCAGGGGCCAGAGGTGGTCTGGTTTGGGGACCACAGGATATCATCTCTACTGTTTGCAGTTGATGTTGTCCTGATGACTTCATGGAACCAGGACCTGCAACATGCACTGAAGCAGTTTGAAGCCGAGTGTGAAGCGGCTGGGATGAGAATCAGCTTCTCCATCTTCATTATGATCATCCTTTTTGTGTGACTATTAGCAGGTCTGATATAATGTTGGCATTATCCATCCTGCACACAGATTCTATTTTCTGATGAGCTTAAAGTACCAGCTTTTACCCATAACCTAAATTCTTATTTATTCCTTTGACTTTGTAAATTAATTGAAATAATCAATGCCTTTTTCACATTCAGTAATATAGCACCTTTAACTCATTGCTCAAGAGATACCCATGTTCCAGAATCTTCATGAGACAAACAGACAAGACAAAACCAAAACAAACTACAGCTGCTGGACACACAGATAAGGCAGGACAAAATCAGACAGGGTTCCGCAAAACATTCTTCAAAATATACCCTTTACTCTTCTATAATGTCATTATACTCTAAATAGTGCATAACTTCAAGACTATTCTGTCTATAGAATCTACACAGCCTCTTTCTCACCTTATGTTGGCCGGTGTAAACTGTCTGCCTCTCAGTAACCTGCGAAGGCTATTTTGTGTTTTTGTGAGAGTATCTTGATGTTACCATCACTAGAATGTTGACTATATTATATGTGACTAGATGTTTAAGTGTGACTTTGATGTGAGAATGAGAGTCCCTGATACAGATTGCAAAATGATGTTATTTCAGGCACTAGACTATTGCGTTCACTAATGACTAAATACTGTTCCCTGACTCATCCTTGACTCAAACACGTTTCGATAACCACCATGTAAACAAGCAGATGGACAACACAAAACATAAAACATACTGTATAATGATGGAACAACATTTCAGTTTCCAGCACTATAACCTTTTCAAGGCTTACTATTACTATGAATTTGATTCTTAAATGTTTATCAGTTAATTCTGGAGTTCCACGAGTTAGTGTAGAGCTGATACATTGAGCAAACATAGGTTGTATATGATACAAAGTATCCCCATTATGCACAATCATTTAACCACCTGTTGTGTAGCTTAATGTTAAGAGAAATTGTCCTTTCCCAACAGTTAACCTGTTAATAACCACTGCACCTACTTCTCTTTCACAGCTGACAAATAGTCTGAGAAACATCAGTAAGAATCCGCGGTTAATCACAGGCTTTGCGATTTCCAATAGATTGATAGATGGATAAATATAATCTACCGTGGTTTCACACCAGCCTGTGGTTACAGTCCCTCCCAGACTGTAAAAGTTGCTTTAACACCAAAACGCTTCAATAATCAATTGCAAGGCCTCTGCAGTTATTATCAAACCGATATTCAGCCCTTAAATTTAAAATGAGTATTAAACAAAATCTTTACACAACACAGGAATATTGATGCTTTTTTGCTTTGATCTGTTCGCTGTAAACCTGCCATTCAGCTACTGTTCCCTGCATGTTCTCTGTATCTATGTTCGACTTTGTGCATCGGAATATCCCAGCTGACCAGTAACTCTGGAGAGCTACTCTCAACTGCAAGGTGAACTCCAGAATGAACTAGTTATATAATTTATTTTGTTAATTTAAGTGTTAGTGTTATTCTAATTGGTTGATATATTATTCCCATTATAAGCCAATTAGTCTTGTTCTATACCCCTTGTAGACATAAAAGCATAACCATACCATACCATGCACTTAACTGATATGTTCCCAATTCTCATCACACAGGCTATTTGTCTGTCATGCATGAATCTTGTTAACAATGCAACGTCTCCCTCCATTTTGTCAAAGAAGCAACATTTGCACTTACCAGATTAAGCTGTTTGTAGACTTTTTGTTTGTGACACCAGCTGTTGTAGAATAAATTATAGTAGCCTGAGAGTTGAAGCGAAGAGGCATGATGCTGGAGTTCTAAAGTTTATTTACCATCAGTACGGTACCCAGCACCCAAAGACATAAACCCTCAAGACTTTATAATAGTGTTGTCCATTCTAGTCTAATACAGTCCAGTCTGGCTATGCTTCTGTTGCAGGGAGTAATTATACCTCTAATGACGCAGGCTAAGGTAACAAGGACTGAGCTGGGAGTGCCCTAGGTGCAGCACTGAAATTGAATTTCTCTAACACATACAAAAGTTTAATATCCCAGAATTGCATTGTATTTTCATAAACAAAACCCAGCATGTCTTTCCCTGTCAGACACAGAGAGAAACAATGTTATTGGTAAATAGAGGTGGTTTAGCCATTGCTTTCTCTTTCCGACCGCGGCTGGAGATTACATATTCCATTTTATTTTTCCGCAAAATATCTTCTGTTATAAATTAAAGGCCCTCAAAAATAGTTGCCGATGTTTGCAATAGTTATGGGACTATTTTGCCAAGTGATGACCTCTTTTGCAAACCGCTGGATGTAAGATTTCCTCTCATTTTCATAATCAAATCGGAAAAAGTGCGGAAAACTTGGGGCGCGCTGACATAGATCCCCACAATGCGATGTACCAGATGGATGTAGTGACAGAGAAAGTTGTGCGTCTCGTTCCAGTTTTGGAGCAGCTCATAAAACACATTACAGAAGAGCTCATAAAAACAGCTAACATCAGTGTTCAAATTCAAAACATACTGAGCTCCTCAGCTGTTGTTTGCCATAGGAACTCCTTGGCCCCTGTCTCGTTGTTCTAAAGTGTTTTGTCACATAAGAAACCTAATATAGTGTGGCAAAAAGAGGGGTCTGGAAGCCTGTGAATTCCCAGCATCTGAGTGTTAAATGTCAGACACAAAAGGCACAGCAATTGAACCTACTGACCCAGGACTTTCTAGCTGTGAGGTTTAAGTGCTGAACAATTTCATATAGCATTTTCAAAACAATAAAAGTTAACATGTTGATCTAAATGCGTTTTGTGTTGGCTGTTAATACCCCCATAGAAGTAATATGAATTTTAAGACTCCTTCAACCAGCATCTTAATTCAATCATCATTAGTTGCAGTGAAATGAAAATGTGGATTCAGTTTTAGCCACAAACTTGTTTTAACTTATCTGAACTTACAAGTGTTAATTTGACTAAAACATTTGCCAGTTCAGCATTTTCATTGGCAAAACTTATCACAATATAAATACAAAGGAATTGTTGAGGGCTCATTTAACCAAGTTGAAAACCATTCTAACTGTTGAGATGATTTTACAATTTGAATCAATTTATTTTGGTTGACTATTGGGCTGCAATGGAGTATTATTTTAGTAGTTGATTAGTCAGCAGTTATTTTTTTGAGTAGTCAACTAGTGAAACAGTTATTACTATAGTGCATAGAGATTTTTTTTAAATGCATTTATACACCAAATAAAGGTTAAAATATACTGTCTGATGGCTTCTAGAGAAAGAATATTTATTTATATAGTGCATTATTGATGCAAATGAAAAATAGTTTATTCTTTCTTATGGCATGTGTTTTTAAGTCTGTATAGTCTATCCAGGATTAGTCTTATTAATCGTTACAGCCCTAATTGGATAACTGTATTACCATATTTTCTGGACTATACGTCACTCCAGAGTATAAGTCGCACCATCAAAAAAATACATAATAATGAAGAAAAAAACATATAAGTTGCACTGGACTATAAGTCACATTTTTTGGAGAAATTTATTTTACAAAATTCAAGACCCAGAACAGACATTTTATCTTAAAGGCAAGTTTTAATAATAACGGTAAAATAGAGAACAACAAGCTGAATAGCAGTACAGCACACTAACGTAACACACATATTTATTCAGCTACATGAAGCATAGACAGCGAACTGAATAAGTGTCTGGTATGTTACCATAAGATATTAACAGTTAATCAGATAACTAAAGCTAAAACAACAAGCTAGCAAGTTTACTCTCGATCTCACTCCAAATCACTACATCCATTGAATTCTTAATCTTCGGTGTCACTTCTGAACCACTCCGCCTGCTCAGTAGATGAAGTGCCGCTTCCTCTTCCGCTTCCACGTGGCTATCATACTAGTACACAAGCCTAGAGTGCCCTCGCGCGGTTGTCAGTATGACAATAACGAAGATTATTGTTATATTATATATTATTATTATTATAATTATATATTTTAATAATTTCACATATAAGTCACATCTGAGTATAAGTCACACCCCCAGCCAAACTATGAAAAAAGTGCGACTTATAGTCCGGAAAATACGGTACACATTTATTTAGATCATAATTTCAACTTATCAAACTGTATTTTTGTCAAATCTGGTATATTGAAATATTGTGTTAATCAATGCTATCAAAATGAATTTCACTCATATCATGCTACCCTAATGGTCAGTATTACCTATGTGGTTGTACATAAAGATATAGAGTGTTCTGTAAAAGATCCCTGTCTTGGCTGTCCGTAATGAATCCTGGGCTCCATTAAACTCATGTATATATTAACAGGCAACGTTTTTAACATCCAAAGTGCTGTACATTTTAATTGCCTACTTGATCATCAGACGCCTGTATTCATCCTCAGGTAAAACAGCCTTCCTTTTTGGCCCAATGAAAAGCCCAGTATAGCCCTGGCATACGCAGTGGTGCACAGAGCTTCAAGTAGCAATCCAAATATACAGCTGGCTTCTCAAACAACACGTCACTGCCAACTATAACACGTGTATATTTATGTATGTATTTATGTGGATTTCCTGTACGCTCACAGAGATGTCAGAGCTATCTGAGGCCTGTTTGACCAAAGCAGAAGTATTTTTTTTCCCCCAGGCTTATAATGATGCTGCTGTCTGTAGTCCAAGCACTCCCACCCTTTACTACACTTGAAAAACTCAGTGGTAAAAAGACCTAAAATATGTCATTTCTGAAAAAGGTTTGCAGTTGGTATGACAAATATGGGGATTAACTATTTCTGGAATTATTTTCTTTTCTTGGGTTGTCTGTCAAATGTTGCATTTTTCCACCTTGTTAAGCCCTGCAGTTTACACTCACGAGTCAGTGATTGAATTTTATTTTCATTTTTCTGATGAATGTTCTTTTGCCTAGAACATTCACCAGAATGGAATGAAACTTGGCAATCTTCATGGAGACTGTACCAAACCAAGTAATATGGTTTACAATACGGTAGAATATTCAGAATTACTGGTTTGTCTGTCTATACAGTATATCTGCCCTTTGCACTGCAACATTGCATTGTGGTCTAATGCAGCGTATGATCTGGATTTGGAAAGTTCTGTGGAATGGCTTTAAATACGAACTATTTCTTTACTTTGTTTTATACTTCAACAACATGTTGTGATCTCTGTCAATAGTAATCCACTTCAGGGTCCCAAATATGTTTTAGGAACCTTTGGTCAAATGCTAAGAGACCTATAGACAATAAATTTAAGAGCAGAATAAAACTGTACCAACCCACTGATCTCAAAATACTTCTCAAGTTCCACATCTTTCCATTGCTTAAACATTTGAATGATAAATGCTTGTGTCTTGTAGCGCTCCATATGTCCTGTGTGTGCACAGCTGAACAGAAGCCCATTTATGTTGTTGAATAATCCTTAATCAACAATCCAAACCCAGGCAGAGTCTCTCATTATCCTCAGGAGCGTGCCAGCTTGGCTCACTGCACTTGTGTGTTTTAAACCGCTGCCAATACAACTATGCAACTATACCCAGAGAAGACAGCACAGACAAACTGCAGTCTGGACAACACAGAGAGAGACAGGCATATACAGTATGACAGAAAACCTTTATACACGTGTCCTGCATGGATCATTTGAATATAATAGTGCTCTATTGTGGCATGGGTGAATTATGCGCAGTGGGACTGTTATGGAAGTTTGGAAAGTGGTGGATATATGCCATCTTTCTTCCATTATAGGGCCTGTAGACTCTGCTGCTCCCTCTAGGGCTTGAATTACCCCTAGAATGGGAGGGGTACAAGGGTAATGTTATGCATTATGCTTTATGTTGTTTCTCTGGCCCCACATGGCACTGAGAAACAACATAAAACATAATGTGTACCCATGTTTCCATAGATATTGTGCAGTAAACACATAAAAAATATATTTGGATCTTATAGACAATGCAGGATGTTGTATGCTCAGGCAAATACTCTTATGCTCAAGTTTGGTTCTTGTACTGATGATGTAAAGTTGTTATTGTTTAAATCATATTGTACATCGTTATACACTGCCCATCTCTGGACTCTTTACAAAAAAGCCAGTCTCCAAAGGCTGCAGGTGGCTTATAATGATGGACGATGGACTAGTGCAACTGAGATGTTTGTCACTACACGAGTGAACACTTTACTAGCTGTACTAAGAACTTTAATGTACAGTTTTATTTGCAGGCTGAATAAGTCAGAAAATGAAATAATAATGTCACTCACAAATATAAGATTCAGTGCAATACGCTATCAGTCCAAGATGTGGAGACACTGGTATGGCTGTCTTCTTAAAACATAAATGTTTACTGTTTGTATTGTCACTGTGTTTTAAAAATGGACCATGAGTCCAGAATAAAAATGAATTGAATTGAATTGATTTGACATTGCAGTTTTCATTATCAGCCTGATATGTGCGACATGTACATATAACAAACAGCCCGTTTGTTACAAAAATAACAGCACTTTACGCCCTTCACTATATACACTTTAAATTGCACTTACACTTTAATAGCACACAGCACTTTGAACATTATTTGCACTTTAAAAATGAGACAATTGCACACAAAGAATTTTAAAATGTTTATTTAACTTGTCATTTTACCCGAATTTAGATAATAAATTAGATTAATAATTAATAATTAATTAAATTGGATATAGTCAATATTATAGTGCAATACTTGTTTAAGAATGTTTAAGTGTTTGTGTGTGGTGTAATTTGCAGTGTTTTAGTGAATAGTGTTTTAAGAATGTTTAACTTACCTCTGTGTCCTTGTGTAATTTGCAGTGTTTTAGTGAATAGTGTTTTAAGAATGTTTAACTTACCTCCTGTGTCCTTGTGTCCAGGTGTCAAAGGGGTCCCCGGTGAAACGAGTTCCCTTAAAAAGGTTCCGGGGCAGGACCAAGGCAGGGAATGTGTAGGGGAGGCATGTTGGGGATTTTAAAGGGTTTATGGGTTTTAAGTATATTTGGTGTTTGTTTAAACACCCCTCTTAAAGAACACTAGTTTTATCCAGTTAGTGGGACGGTATAAAAGGCGCCTGAAACCAACACACCATGTTCTGCTGCTGGAGGAGACGCTGCTCTTCAAACTTCCAATGCACTGTGCACTTTGGTAAATTATTGGAAAAAAAGAAATAAAAATTGTGGACCACGCTAGTGCTGCTGTCTTCTTTCTCACATCCTACAGCTAAAGGCCAGCCTACGTTACAGTACAATACATCCTTCTTTAAAGACGCTGTTTAAGAAGATGGTGGGACCAAAACATTATCTATTGCGAACACCTGCTCATGTTGTTGCGTAGCCATCCATCGTGCTGTACTGTGTGCACAGCTGCATGGTGAGCATGGGCTCTCCACATTTGGAATTCAAAATTAAATTAGCTTGGTAAATACTACGTGATACAGTCTTTGAGGAGACCAAGATTTGTTTAGAAATTAAAAAAGCTCATTACAGGACAAAATTTTGAGCTGGGTACATTTTTGGGGTACTCAGGGGCGACAGTAGCTCAGTTGTGTTTGCCCACTGATCCAAAAGTTGGCAGTTCGAATCCTGCTCTCAACATAAACATCATTGGTAGAGTGGTCATATCCACTGACCCACAAGTTGGTGGTGTGATTCCAGCTCCCACAGATGAATGCTGTCGTTGTGTCCTTGTGCAAGACACTTAACCCATCTCGCCTCCAGTGTCTACGTACATTGGTGTATGAATGTGTGTGTGAATGGGTGAGTAGTTCCTTGATATAAAAACGCTTTGAATGCCTTAAAGGTGGAAAAGCGCTATAAAAAATGTGACCATTTACCATGACCATTTACTTGTACTGTGACAATGCTTATAAATATAATAAAATAATAAATACCTTTAATGGCGCTCTTCAAGACGCCCAAACCACTTTACAATAACACACAATACGCAGTCACACAGATATGCATACCCACACACACATACACTTGTTTCGTGTTTTTTTTGGTTACTGGTACTTGAACAATATTTTATCTACACTGCATTCCAAATTATTATGCAAATTGTGTTTAAGTGTTATAATGGTACATTTTTTTGTTTTCCAGTGAAACTCATTAATGGTATTGTGTCTCAGGGCTCTTTGGGTCAGTGAAATCAATGTCAGACACCTGTGCCAATTAGTTTGCCAGGTAAGTCCAAGGAAAAACTACTTAAGAAGGATGTCACACATTATTAAGCAGACCACTATTTTCAAGCAATATGGGAAAGAAAAGGATCTCCTCTAGTGCCGAAAAGCGTGAAATAGTTAAATACCTTGGACTAGGAATGAAAACCTTAGATATTTCACGAAAACTTAAGCGTGATCATCGTACTATAAAGAGATTTGTAGCTGATTCAGAGCACACACGGATTTATGCAGATAAAGGCACAATGAGGAAGATTTCTGCTAGACAAATACATTGGATTAACATAGGTGCTGCTAAAATGCCATTACAAAGCAGCTGCTGGTGCTTCTGGAGTCCTGCGAACATCAAGATCCTCCAGAGGTTTGAAGTTATGCATAAACCTTCTATTCGGCCACCCTTAACCAATGTTCACAAGCAGAAACACTCCAGTGGGCCCAGAAATACATGAGAACTAATTTCCAAACAGTCTTGTTCACTGATGAGTGCCGTGAAACCCTGGTCCAGATGGATGGAGTGGTGGATGGTTGGTGGACAGCCACCATGTCCCAACAAGGCTGCGACGTCAGCAAGGAGGTGGCGGAGTCATGTTTTGGGCTGGTCGGCCCCTTTAGGGTCCCTGAAGGTGTGAAAATGACCTCTGTAAAGTATGTGGAGTTTCTGGCTGACCACGTTCTTCCATGGTACAAAAAGAAGAACTGTGCTTTCTGTAGCAAAATCATCTTCATGCATGACAATACACCATCCAAGGAATACCTCTGCATCATTGGTGCTATGGGCATAAAAGGAGAGAAACTCATGGTGTGGCCCCCATCCTCCCCTGACCTCAACCCTATTGAGAACCTTTGGAGCATCCTCAAGCAAAAGATCTATGAGGGTGGGAGGCAGTTCACATCCAAACAGCAGCTCTGGGAGGCTATTCTGACATCCTGCAAAGAAATTCAAGCAGAAACTCTCCACAAACTCACAAGTTCAATGGATGCAAGAATTTCAGTAATAATTCAACTTTTTATTTCAGTAATATGCTATTTCTTCTAATTGAAAAATAAACAAATGACCATTTTCAGTTTTTGTTACAACAGGTTTGAAACTCTGTTGTGCATAATAATTTGGAATAGTGCATTTTAAGTTTTAGTTTTTGAAAAAAATCTGTTATGATTTGGGAGGTTTGTTCAATAACATTCGAATTGTACTCTAAAGGTTGATGAATTGAAAATTATGATGACTGTCATTTATACTGAAAATTTGGCAAAATCAGAGAAAAATATCATTTGCATAATAATTTGGAATGCAGTGTATATGCACTTCTGTATTAATCATTATCTTAAATGACAAAACAGAATAATACTGTTGTTTATTTGAAGAAAGCCTTGACAATTTTGAGTACCGTAATGGCACCTTTAAAAGTACCCAAGCCGATGTGATATGACTATTTGTCACGTGTGCTAGTTTGTTGACAGTATCGTCCCAACCTATAACCACTTACACTTGTCTATCTGTTTTAATCACCCAGTGCCACCCATGTCTGCGCCCTGATCGTTTCTGTGAGTGACAACCCTCTCCATCTCATCACTCTCGGCTGCCCAGTCAGGAGAGCTGTCCATTAATATGACTGACTCCACTTCTCCCCAAATCATTTCATAAGAGGGTCCAGAGAGGTGAGAGACACAGACACGGGGCTGTCAGGGTCTGATGGATGGGCCTGTACTAAATGGCCATCAGGGAAATAACAGACAGAGGAGGAAGCCTTGAGCAGCAGCAGATGGGCTGCTGTGAGTTTGCATGCTTGGTGCTGTGGGTTGGTGGTACATTGAAAATAAGAGATTTAGTTTATAATTACTTAAATGTATTGCCTGACAAATCCATAATAATATCCCTCTCTATTTTTTTTTACACAGAGGGATATCAGTCTGGTCTAGGCCTGTCACGACAACACATTTTGAAGCATGATATATTGCCATATGCAACTGACACAATAACAAAACAATAATGCAAGATAATAAACCCAGTAAACCATTTTAAATAGACCGTATCATTAAAAGGCCTGAGCTGCAGCAAATAAATAGCAGAATAACCAATAATTAGCCATAGAAGCAGAAGTTATTCAACCCTCTACAACACAAATCTTATTGTATTACAACAAAAACACCCAAAATCTCCCCACTTTTACAAAGAAAATGTACACACGATAAATATTGAGCCCCAAAACATATTATTCCATCTGTCATATATTGAACGATATTGTAATTATTGTGACAGGCCTAGTCTGGTCCCCACGCGCTCTGTCACATCTCGAGCCAGAACCAAACATGATCGTGCAATCAGATGAGTTTTTTTCAGTGGTGCACCATTATTTTGGATAAAACAATATGTCTCTTATCTCAAATTAACAGAGTTTATTGCCTTGCTCATTGATTCTGCAGGAATCTGCATTGCAATGTTTTTCACTTCCCTGTGATATGCATGTCCTTGATTGGCTAATCGACCTGTCAATCATACCCACCTGAACTCGGGGAGATTCACCGGAGACCATACTCACATCTTCTTAAAGTACTGGAGAAGTGTGTATTCTGGATCCCAAGCAATTACATGTGAGCAGATTGTTTGCTTCAAAATATCCCCATTATGAACAGGTTATTTGTATTTTGTGTGCAATTATACAACAGCCTTTTCTCTTTAAGGTACAATTTCCCATTCCACTTTGAGTTTTACAAAAATATTGATTATGTAATGTATTATTTACTATTTGATTTATTTGGAACAATGTATGCATCAATCTCACAAAAAATATGTTGTGTTCTAGATTTTTTTTTACCTTCTAATATCCATCAACTACAATACACGGGTTATATACATCATTTTGAGGACCTTTTCCCATTCCAAAGATACAATATTTTGTTTTAAATTGTTCATTGCCATGGCAACAGTCCTAATTGTTCATCATTCTGAAACCCATGTATACCTTATTAAGCTGCACCTTGATAAGACTGATTTGCTGTCCATTAACCATCTAATTGACAGCTATCTAAATTAAGAAAAAATAATAATAATAATAAAAAAAAAACTACCACAAATAACAGACAGATTTAAATCACTACAAACTCTACATCAAGTAAACAAACTTAAGCCAAAACTACTGACTGACAAAATGTGCTGAACTCCTTTTGCACTGCAGTAGCAGTAGGGAGCAAGCCAAAAAGGTCTGGTGAAGATATTTGGCTAACCGCAGAAGCTGCTTTATTATCTTATAGTTTCCTGGAGTTGTCTCAGCCTGTTGCTTTGCTATATGGCAGCTTGATACTCTGTATTTAAAACTGTTTTATCAGTTTGTGTTGGTACAGATGAGAACATGACATCATCTGTGACCGTGGATGATATTTGCCTGTAACTTAAGCTACCGACCCCACCCCTCTTAAGCAGCACCCCTCTGGCTTTCAACTTTCTCAAATAGAAAGGCATTATGGGAAGTCAGCGGTGGGCAGTAGACAAAAAATGTGAAAATGTAAAACATTACTGCAAAATACTTTTTAAGTATTGACAAGAATAATCAAATTTGTAGCTTAACGTGACATCTCAGTTGTTAGTCCAAGAGAGTAATATGGAAAATTATGGTGTTTTCAAATAATGAGTTTTTGACCTTAAAACCACACAACGTCAATATACTTAAATGTAAAGTATAAAATGTATCCAATTAACACTACCACAAAATAAGGAAAGCGCATTTGCAAGAAAAAAAGTTGTTTTTTTTTTCTACAATTCAAATCATTTATCTAGTACTGAATCCTGGCTGGATTTAGCATGGAGCAAAATGCTGAAATAAAATGGAAAGAAGAAAACAGTGGACCAAACCATCATTATACTGTATATTATTACAGCCATAACTGACCATTGAATGAGAGCATGTGCTTGGCATTATATTTTACGCTTATGAACACAAATGATTCAAAAATAAACTTCCCACAATCCCCTTCTCCTTTATTTGTTTGTGCTACTTTTGTGGTGTCCCATTGCAACAAACACGATTAAGTAAATTATTTTATGATTACATGTCATTAAAAACTAAGGCACATTGTTAACACATATCTTTGGCCAATGTAGGATGCTGGTTTTCTTACATATAATGATTTGGAATAATTGAGAACAACAGTGGCCCAGTCAATAAGCATTTGCTCTTTTACCAGATGGCCCTTGAATCAAATGTCGCTCAAGACACAGACTGTGGTTGTGTCCCTGCAATTCTTTCTTCATTGTCATAGAGTTCAGATATGTCACATAGCCATTTTTCAATAATAAAAACAAGTAAATGAAAATCTGCTGCTTGCTGTGGTAATATCCCACTATGAAGAGGCAGGGCCTTGCAGTTTTGAACAGGAAATCAGTGGACCTGTTTCTAATAGTAAGCCATTTTAAATCAATATGGTGGTTTATAATGGACAAAATATGACAAAGTTATCGACACATGTTGTAGATTAATACTAAATAATAATAATAATTGGTTGGGGCCCTAGTGTGGCTTGTAGGACCTTTAATCAGTCTACATATAGAAATTGTCCTATATTTTATTCCATTTCAAAATCGCACTTCATACTTCACATATCCATATTTTATAACCTCAGCGCTGGTCAAGGTGGCTGCTTTTCTCCAGTTATTAAGTTGAGACAAACTGCAGAGCCACACTAAACTGCAATGTTTATATTCACTTCTTTAGGCCCAGTGGAAACGGCGCACAGGAGCCACGCATTCAGCCTGCATAATGTACACACAAGCCTTAAAGCGCCACTGCACTGATCCCTGTCTGTAGGAATAATGATTATGGGATTGTCATTACGGTGCACGCTGCTAGCACGTGGTTTAACATGTGCTGTCTTGGCGTGCACATCTCCTCACAAGCTAATGCAGTATTTGCCGATGTTAAAGATTTTGTCCTGGCTATAAAAGTAGATTTTTCTCACTTCGGATGAAACCTTTCAACGCATCGACTTGGAGTCGCTGAAATATAAATTGTCCTGAAAGTTCTGGAGGATTTTGGACATTAAAACTGCTGCCTTGGTAGTGGTGCTGTGAATTTGGACCACATTTAGTAAGTTGCTTTCCTTTGTGCCTAATCTGTCTGAGAGTAATTCAACCAGGACAGACTGAGACATCACACAAATGCGTGAGGTGTAGTGTAAAATTTGATTTTGACACAAAGGGTAAGGCTTGATAATGGATAGTGATTCTTTATTGTTTCCATGATATATTATAGTTCTTATGTCTTATTGACCTTATTCGGCCCCGCCCACTTTTGCCTCTAAATGCTACTAAACCACCCTTTCTTTGTGGTGGCACTTTCAGTTGAGCAGAAATCCCATTCATTTCAATGGAGAATTTGAGAAGTTTTGCTGCTAAAATATGATATAAAGTAGGTTAATTTGTGTAAAACATATGTTCATGTGCACCAACAAGTCAACACTGCGCTGATACTCTAGGAGGCTTTAAAACGGCTCTGTAGTCCGTATAGAACTTATTTGCTTTCAATATCAGCAGCCCCATGCAAAATAATACAAGCTGAATAATGATAGCGGCGCCCACAACAACTTCCAAAACAAGGTGAATAGATGGACCCTACTAATACTAATATTCAGGAAAGGTCCACATCTGTCTCATGTTTTTGTTTTTTTCAGTGGTGATACTTCAAATGAGTGTCTAGTTTTGATGCTAGTTTTAGTTTTAGCATCTATTAATATATTGAGCTTTTACAACACTGGTGAGGGGTGATTGTTTATTGTGGCAGGTAGAGAAGTAAACCAAAAGTTAAAGGAGAGAATGATGGATTTGCTTAGAAAAAGGGGGCATAGATACTGGGGATAGATTGCACTTTGTTCAAAATTATGACTGAAAATAGCCAAAAGGGGTTGGTAAATGATAGAATTTATTTAGATGAATTCTTTACCATTATTATTTTGGTTACATTGGAATTTTTAAGCCCACACTGCATCTCAGATCAAGTTCTCTTTACATTTGGTACCTTCACTCAGATCGGCCGTGTGAAGTGTCTTGCCAAGTGACACAATGGAGGTGGTGGGATCAAAACACCAAACCTCTAGCACATCACATATGAACACACTACACCATTTATTTGTGTCTTCGGAATATGGAGGAGGGGTGGTGTTTTGTGGCATGAATTTTCCTCTATGTACTCTGTCATGCACCACAGCTGATTGCTTCCATACTGGTGGTGATGGTTTTTGGAAATGGGACTACACTGGTCAGACTGGCTCCTACCACCCAGTACTATCCGCATGACTTCAAACCAATGTTTTTGCTGGAGTTTGGCAAGTTTTAAAGACCTTTTCCATTTCTTAGTAAAGTTCCACAGCACCACACATAAGCGTACCATATTGCACTTTGGTGAACCCTTCGATTTTGGTTTGCTGAGGTAATAACTTGACAGAAATAAAGATTATGTTGTATTGTATTGATAAACAGTATGGTTAAACCACTTCCTCGAACATGAACATGGTGGTTCGATTCCCACTACCAGGATTGGGTCTCTAGGCGAGGCACTTCACCCACATTCCCATAGAGGCTACAGGAATACTGTTGCACTATACACTTTACTACTTGATCCAGTATTTGAGCTCAGAACGGCCTC
Source organism: Periophthalmodon schlosseri (assembly GCA_000787095.1). Classification (NCBI taxonomy): domain Eukaryota; kingdom Metazoa; phylum Chordata; class Actinopteri; order Gobiiformes; family Gobiidae; genus Periophthalmodon; species Periophthalmodon schlosseri. The sequence goes on along the minus strand of KN474246.1, from coordinate 15,807 downwards.
CTGTCCCTAAAGAAACTACCTCTTGCAATTAGGGATGGGTGATATATCGGTTTTGGTATCAGTATTGGCCGACATTGATACCAATTTTGATATCTGTATCAGCCAATATCGATATTTGATACCAATATGTTTACACAAACATATTATTTCAACTTAAGATAAATTTGTACACCCTGCTGTGGATCTTAAAAGCTAAATATTGGTATTGGCAAATATCAGTTATCGGCCACAGCAGCAGGACAATATTGGATATCGGTATCAGCTCAAAAAATAAATAAAAATTTAAAAATAAATCCATATTGGCCCAATCCTACTTGTAATGAATTGCTGTGTAAAAGTTAAGCCAATCCGATATTTCAAATTAGTTAAAATGGTTTGAACTGCCCCTAACTCATAATGAAACTTCTTGGATCTGTACATATCCTAAAGTATTGTTTTCCATCTTCCAACTCTCTGTATTTTCCGTTCATGACCTTCTTGGTAGTTATCCTGTCTTTTTATATTTTGTTGGCTATCAATTTCATCAGAGTCCCTGACATTTTCCAACCTCTTTGCCTGTTTTGTAAAACCAGCCAAAGCATAACTCTTTTGATTTCATTAAAAACTGGAAGTGATAAAGCCCTTTCCACTTAACTTACTATATGAAGTATGAAGCTCTTTATGCACAGCGCATTGAAACTCTATCCAGGCACCAGATTTGCTTTTCTTCCCCGACTTACACATCAATTGATTCTTTTCGACATACTTCTGCATGTTTGGGTCGGAAGCCACTTGTCCCATAGATAAACAGTGTAAGAATAATCTGACAACAGTACTCTCTTGGCAGGCGCACACACACCAGTGTCTTGTAGATGTCTAAACATAGCATAGAGTAACTGGTTCAATATCAAGTCATGCCGTTTTGTAGTTCACACACCTATGCAAACTGAAGCTCAACTAGATTCAGTCAGTGATGTAGTAATAATAAGCTATTGTTAAATGACGTTTTCTGTAGGGACTAAAAATATTTTGCTAAATCAACCTCTTGAGCTTTTAACCTTGTCGTAATGTTGTTTTTTAATCACGTTTGAATTATCCTGGTTATCCCTTTTCATTGCTCAACAGTCGGTTCCACCTTGTGATGTTATTAGGGAGTAATCTGTGTTTTTAAGAATACACCTTTACCATACTAAGCCAAAAGGGCCTTTAAGTTGAATCTGCACTTTAAAGCAGTTTGTGTTTTTGCCTCATTTGAAATTGCTTCACTCCTTGTTGCATCAGCAGTGCTGGTGCCCTCTTCTGATAAACATGGCTGCTTAAAGCTCACAACAACTAGCATGCTAACAGTGCACTTCCTTATTCTAGGACAATAAAACGCTTTATAATTAGATGCAGACAGTACACAGTGGACTTATTTTGACCTCAAGAGCTGCTTATGGAATATGTCTGTACTGGGACAAGGCTAAATTTTTCACAAGTTCATGGAAAAAAATTGGGTACAGGACCTTTAAAGTGTAATCGTGATTTGAATGCATTGAAACCATGCCACAGCAGAGGTAAGCCACTTGTGAACAGATAGACTCCATTCAGCTAGGTGACATTTATGAGGAGGTTTACTGCTGCAACAATCAAGGAACACGCTTAGCACCCAATTAGCACTTAGTTTAGACACTTTCTTCTCGGTTACAAATCAGCGTGAAGTTTGTAAAAGTGAACTAAGTTAAATGTACTGTACCTTTTTAACCAGGCAAAGAAACTGCATAAAATGTATGTTAAAACAAGTTGTTGGAATTTGGAGATTGGAGTGTGTTGTACATTTACAGGACCACATTTTGAATAGGTGGAAAAAAATTATATTGTTAGGGGTTTGAGCAATTGGATCCAACTTTCCAGTGAATGCTGCTGCTGAATCTAAATCATATTAGCTACAAGCCAAAGAATAGCAGTCAGAATATCACATTTTAGTGTTTAGTGTGAGGACAGGATCAGGATTTTATGATTATTCCTATGTTTCCATCCCTCAATGGAATCAACATTCTAATGGATGAAGCAACCAGAGCTTAAAGAGCCTATACCAGATTTTGTTTCCATGTTTTTGAGCAAAATTTGTCTTGCCCCAGTACAGATATAGTGTATAAGCAGCTCTTGAGGTCAAATTAAGTTGGCTGTGTACTGTTCGCATTGAATCATAAAGCTGCTTATTGTCTGAGAATCAGGAAGTGCACTGTTACCATGCTGGTTGTTGTTAGCATTGTTAGCATTACCATGATGGCAAACTACACTCGAATTGCCTGTTTACAAATGTGGAACTACTTTACACTCCAAATCTCAAATCCCTAATTGTAGTAGTGGTGGTAGTGGTAGTTCATGTGTTTCAGGCAAATGATTCCTTCATGATGAATTTGTGAAAAGGACGTATCGTGGTGAATAATTAGGATGCTAGCAATGCATGAGGTAAATAAGGAATAACTTTGGACCACTGCAAACCTTTTAAAATTGACTAGCTTTCATGTTTTGGGACATTTAGGCTTATGTTATTTGAGTTTGAATTAAAATTATGTGATATTTTATTTAATTTCTTGTGATTATATTTTGAATTTTGAGTTGAATCATCACAATTATCCATAAACCAAAACTGACTTTCCTAAGACTAGAGACAAGAAGACCTTTAATCGTCCCACTATAGGGAAATGTCTGTACTACTACTTGTACTGATATTGTACAAATGCTGATGGCTGCAGTAGTGGTAGCAGTAGATTTCATTACGTTGCTAGTCCCAAAGCAATGGTAATCATTTTTGTTGAATCTAGTCCATTCAGTGACGGATCCAACAATAATTACCAAACACAGCTGGACATACTTACTGACTAACTCATCAATTCAATAGAATTTAAACAGCAATATTGATTTTTAATGTCTTTGTATCTTTGGGTTTGCACTGCTAGCCAAAACTCACATCGGCAGACATTTGACTAATTTACGACCAATGAATAACCAACTACATGTCTCCAGAT